>BMAO01007331.1:0-15950 GCA_019973975.1 Trichonephila clavata
CGAGATTTTGGAAACTCAAAAAGATGGATATTACAGTATTATAAACAACACTCTCTCTCTGGCTGAGTACAGCCTTTAGATACATAAGTATATATGTACATATATGCCCCCCCACACGTATAAATATATATGTGAGTGTCGAACGAAATAAACACAACATAATCTTTGCTATAAAAAACCCAATTTAACTTCAATCAATTTGTAAAACAAATTCCAAAGCTCATTAAATATACTACAATATAAAATAAGTGCTTCTGTAAAAAGGACACATTTAAGTAAGACAGAATAATGTCATAACTAATTATTAATGACGGTAAGTAAATTAAAAACCTTAATTAGCGTTTTAGATCTTTCTGAATAGAGTTTTCATTAAACTAATTAGTGTGCATCCGAGTATGTCAAAAGGAAAGACATTTTTCTCTTTTTGAATTATACTAATATTCTGTTCATCAAAATATCCCTTTAGTTTAACACA
The DNA here is from genome assembly GCA_019973975.1 of Trichonephila clavata. NCBI lineage: Eukaryota > Metazoa > Arthropoda > Arachnida > Araneae > Nephilidae > Trichonephila > Trichonephila clavata. The sequence goes on from BMAO01007331.1 coordinate 476, forward strand.
AGTATATATTATAAAGAAAAACAAAAAAATGAATAGGAAACTGAACTTTTTTTTGATAAAATAAATTTAATAACACAATGTATATTATTTTTTACAATTCTCGTGCTGAGATGTGCTCGATTATAACAGAGTTTAATTTATCAATATGATCCAAGTTAGCATATGCGTGGTTGTTGCTAATGCCACCTAATCGACGGTGTCAGATCCAAGCCCTCCAAAATCTTCGAGTTTCGAGTCAAAGGACTAGTTTTTATGCCTGTCGTTAATTGCAGCATTGATAACCATGAAAGTGACCGTACGGTTTGGCTTGTTTTAACACAAAGTTTGAGAGAGGGGCCCCCTGGAAAGTGTGTGGTTGGGTCTTCCACCAGCCACTAACGAAGATACACGGCTCAAAGGGACCTTTGAGATCCGAAATATTTTTATCGTTCAACTTTTCAATTCTTCTGGTTATTAACACTATATTGACACCAATGACAATGGAAAAATTTTTTTTAAAAAATTCGTTCTCCCCTCCTTTGGAAAGTAGAGGGTACCCGCATGATTGTGGACTTTACCTGTGAAACCGTCATCTGTGAAATTTTACGAGTTATACATCTTTCCGCTCTAAGTTTATAAAAAAAACTGAATTGAATTAAAATTTTTACAAGTAAGTAAATTATTGATGTATAATAATTATTTTATTGACTCATTATTTATTTACTGTAAAATCTTTAAAGCATGTTTTTGTTTTGAAAAGTATTAAAAAAACATTGCATTTTTCCCAACATGATCTCAAAACTGCTTTCTCAGTTTCCAGATCTGCGCTTGTGAGATCTTGAAATGTCATAAAACCTCGGAAATGGATTTACATGCCTTGCCTTTTATCCTGCCATGGGTTTTAGCAGGCGGGTTATAGTATTTCGATCCTTTTGCAGGAGAAATTACGACACTGTCCTCTTCATCATCAGTTAAAATACTTTTGTTATTAGGTGGAGATGCTGCTAGTTTCAGCTCTCTAACTTGAACTTTAAAAATTAAATTTTCTTTTTTAATTTGATTTATGGAGAAATTGTATTTGATGTTGCATTTTGTTTGTATATAGACCAAGAATTTTCTACAGCTAAAACAATGAAATGAATGGGTTCAAGAGACTTTGATGATAAGGGATAATTCAAAATTGTGTGTCTTTTCTTTACAAATATTTCTATGTTTTTCTTTTTCACTCTCATCTGAACTTGATATATTTCCAGAATACGTGGTTCATATATTTTGTCCGTATAATAGTCATCATTCAAGAGATCACTAAATTCAGAATCTGATTTATTCATCAATTGTAATGATTTTGTGTGACAATTCTTTTCATTTTAGGCATCTGAAAAAGTTTTTTTGTTGAAAATTAGCACAGTATTCTATGAAAAAGAACCAACATTTATCAATTTTTTATTTAAAAAAATAATTAAGTTTAAGCCACACATTGCCCCCCCCTCCAGAAAACCCAGATTTTTTATGGGGGGGGGGAGAAGAGATATTGATGCAGATATCTGTGTAGAGTAGGAAATGTCTTACTTCTCAACAAATGTTTGAAATAGAAAAGTAATGCATAAAACAGCGAAAGAAAGAAAAAAAAGGTACTCGTTCGTGGCATCCTCTGCCCAAAATATGGTATTAATTAAACCACAATATATTTCGTTTTATTTAGGCTTCTATCAAAATTAGTGAAACAGAAATGAAAACTCACATGGCAAGCACTTACCCTTACGCAGCAGTGACTCAAGTAACGCCCAAGTCGCACAATCGTGCAGGTTACGAATTCCTGAGTCCTACAATCAACATTAATAGAGTATAATTAATATTTTTACTATTTTACAATTATTTAAACATTAAGACAAAATTGTGTATCTAAGCAATAAGAAATAAATTGATACTGCAGATAAAAGGAAAGCATGTTATAACTGGTTTATCCCCGCGATTCTTTCACTAATCCTTTGGAGTAAAATTATTCCTTTCAACTGTGAGTTCAGTTGAAAATCTTTCTCGCTGAAGAAGACGAGATTTTATCAAATGAGGCTTCTATTTAAACGTTGGCATTCGAGTACGCGATGATGTTGAATGGTTGATAGTTGACGGTTGAAAGTTTAGATTGAATTGTGAATAAGATTAAATCAAATGGTCGAAAAGTTAAGCAATATATCTCTAGAATATTCAAACATAGGAGACAAGAGTACTTCGTTATTCAATAAGTACTTTTATTTATGTTTTAGTTGAACTAATTCTATGCGATTGCTCTTCTGGGTTTAATATTGAGTGGCATTCCCTCCCTTAATTGTGTGGTTTATTAAGTAAAAGTAGTAATGAAATTGTGTAAAAGTTACTATATGGTTGATCTTTGCTCAAACCCCCAAACACTAAACATCCTCCGAGCGTTACAGTGTTTCTTTATATTTGTAAATAAAGCTAAATTTGCCGGCTGGAAGTAAAATATGACTACAACTGTCGTATGTTGATAAAAATTGATACTTTGAACTTTCTGCAAACTCGTTCAGTCATTTGATTCGAGCTTTTCTTACGTACGTCTATACCAGAAGCAAAAAAGTATATGAATATCTAATCCACACGATCGTGCTGGCTGGGTCTTGAAAGGAATTTAGAGTCCTTCATGTAGTACAATTACTATACATATACAAAAGTTCACGTATTTTCCGGATTTAAAACCAAGCCCAACGCACAGCAGTCAGCGTCACTACACCTATTTGCGCCATGAGGAAGTTAGCACATACACTACACTAAAATGATTGAAAGTTGAAAAAAAAAATATGCGAATTAAAAGAACTTAAATTAAGCAGTAAAATCTATTTACATTACATTGTCCTCTTTCAAACAATACTAACCTGAAAATTAAATGCAATTTCATATTTTTTTGTAACCAATAGTAATTCTTGGAGAGGAAGAGGAACTTCCTTCCCGGTAAAAAGAAGGAATCAGAAATGTGACGGAGATGGCCGTCGAGAGGACAAAAGGAATCTAATTGTGGACTGATGAAAGACAAAAAAACCGACACCTCGCGTACAAATATGTATCTACCAAAGAAGACTTGACAGACTCGATCCAAACAAAACGGATTATTTATTAGGTTTGTTGAAAGATTCTTTTTATTCGTGTTAAATTGTTACTAATTTCCTCTTAAATTAAGTAATCTTCTTAAAATAAATTATTTTTGATTCGCATTTATTAGAAAGAAAATTGTAATTCAAATTACAGTACGTGTATTTTTGTGAATTTTCAGTGAGTGAGTTAGTGAGTGATTTTGGGTTTATTGTCACAAGAGCCGATTTCGGCTATACTGTGCCAAACATTTGTTTTAATACCTGTGGTCTAGACGGGAAGAGAGAAAGAAGAATGAATTGAATGACAAGAAAGAGGGTCGAAAATAGAGAAGAATCACTAGGGTACCCCGGGTTCGTGAAGCCAGTGTTTACCAAGACAGTAAACCCCATGGGAAAAGGAAAAGATCACTAGGGCACCTCAGGATTGTGACACCCGTACTCACCTAAAGAAGGTGAGCCCCCTGAGCGGTGTGATTTTTCAGAGGGACTGTAAATAGGAAATTGAATATTCAATAACTGATCTATGAGTATGAATTTCTAAGCACAAGTATTTTTTTAAAAGTCGTTGAATATGTAGGAAATGTTTCAATGGGGGTGAGTAAGAATGTATGAGCTATTTAACATACAATTTGGGTTTTAAATGCATTTAATTTGAAAATATAGAAATAGGTCAGGTTTTTTCTCGATTAATCCACATATTTTAGGATAGTTTTATTTGTACTATTTCAATAATTAGTGTTATAAATGAGTCATATTTCACATTTATACATCAGTACATATTCCTTTTTGTTCCATTGAAGTTAATCTCATATTATTAAAGGAGACTATTTGTATTAAAATGATTGTCATATTCTCTTTTTCAAATCTTTCACATTTTCGCTAGAAATATGAACCATAAAAGGAGAGAAAGCATATCTAGTGGAAAAAAATTAATAAAAATTAGCACACACATTAAGAGAGTTAAAGTTAATAACTTTAGTATACATAATAAGAATTAAATAAAAAGTAAAGCAAACAATTGATTTAGTTGAACTATTTAAATCAATCATGACTCCATATTGATATTAAACATACAAAATTATCACACTCTATACATTTATAAACAACCATACCTACTCCGAGAGTAGAACCTAAGCCCTTCGGCACCGCAGTCAGCGTCACTAACCACTATATCGGATGAGCAGCTCCGTTTAATCTTTTTCAGACTATATTTGGTTAACCAACCAAGCCCCTATGCCATTTCAACGCCCCTACTTTTCGTTGGGTCTTTTACTGCCACCCCCCGGAAAGCCTCAAACGCCCACAAGGGGGTGTTATCACCCACGTTTAGAACCTAAGCTAAAGACGAAGTAATCAAATTATTACTTTAAAGCGATTTTTTTAAAGGTCAAAAATGTTTGTTCTTCTTTGGCTTTTACTAAACCTGTTAAGGCAAATACTGCCTATTTTCAATGGAAATTAGTATAATAGAAGTGATTGTCAGTTTTAGATTTGAGAAATGTAATGTAGACAGGAACAAAAGGACGTCCGAGGAGATGATCATAAAAAGATAGATGATAGGAGACGATCATAAAAATGATCGCTCTCTGATCAATAAATCGGAGTGTGCTACTTTTGAAATCGTTCATTCGTTTTCCCAACATTTTTTGTAAATTGTTGATTTGATTATAATTTTACACTTTCATGCCTTTCAGAGTAAAATATGATTCGATGTTTAATTGTAATCATCGCTCATTTTGATAGTATTTTCACCTATCTTATTCTGTAAAATATGAATTTCGACCTTACATTCTACGAACACACACATGTACGTATATATGTATCAATTAATATACATGCATGTATATGTATATATACTATTAATTTATAACATATTTTTAATGCCTAATATTTGTTACTTTTTAAAAGGCTTATTCAACTATCAGCATATGGCATATGAAGTGGATCGGGATTCTGGGCCAGAAGGAGAACCGTCATTGTCAGAGATGACAAAGAAGGCTATCGAAATCCTTAGGAAAAACCAATTAGGATACTTTCTGATGGTTGAAGGTAAATATTTTAAATTCAGAAGATTTTCGAGTCTGGTACAAAATTTAATCACAGAAAATGCGATGCAGATAAAAAGAAATATAATGAATTGAAACTAAAATTGAAATTTTTAAAATGCATTTTCCAATACATCCAATTCTTGGGATTAATATTTTAATACCATATTTTTTTGAATATATGATTTTACTTATGTAAGTATAAAGTTGTTGAATGGTTTTTTTTTATATTTCTCAAATTTAAAAAGCAGAGGAAAGCACTATCAAGTTTAATGGCAATCTAAATACAAAGAGGTACACCTGTCTAATACGGCTCCAGATAAATTCGTGAAGTAGATCAAACGAAATAATTCAGTAAAAAGACCCAGGGAACCTTAAAGCACCGGATTTATGGATTTTGGGCATCTAAAGTTGGATACTATTTCGAACTGACATTGTTTATTTCTACTTTCCCGTTATCTTCTTAAATTTCTATTGAAAGGAAAACCATGATTGGTCATGACTGTTATTTAAAATTAAATTAAAGTATTATTAAAGGTAATTTAAAATTAAATTATAAAAATCATACAAAAAAGTATGAGCAAACTAATATTTCAGCTGTAACTTGTTGCAGAACTTGCAAATAACTGTTAATTTTATAGTTTGCTAAACATATGAAATAGATTTGCAATACGTACTTCAGAAAATATTTATCAATAGCAAATACTCGTTTATTTTTGAGTTTTTAAAGTGACATATATTTTTAATGACGATAGGCTTTATGTACTTTTATACCTTTTATTAGTACATACTTTTATCTTTTGTAAAATAACATGAAATTTATTACAAACATGTTGGCGGACGTTTATAGTGATAAAAATTCTAGTCTCACATTTTGAAGTTTTTGATACATCTTGTCTTTCATCGTATTGCATTTTTGATGACTCGCTATACATATTTAATGCTAAATTTGAAATTAGATCTTTTAAAGAGCTGGAAAAAACTCGACAGAGACTATCATATCCAATAAAGAAAGAAGAGCAACTGACTGACAAAATTAATGCGCATTAAAAATTTTTGCTTTTCGACAAGAGACTTGAAGGAAAAATTCTAATAAAAGAAATTTATTTTTTCCTATCTGCAGGTAGAACTGCAAGAAGTGTCTCTTTTTTCGTATTTATGTAATTAGTAGACCTTTGAATAGTTTTTATGGTGTTCATTCATGAATTGATGATGAAGATATTTTAATTTTTGATCAGTTTTTCAAAAGTGACACAAAGGATGAGCATTCGCATAATGCATTGATTTCACTTACCGCTCGCTAAAAAAAACGTACAAACTATATCAGGAAAAGAATTTTTCTGATAGCTCTATTAGAGGATCTACTAATGAATTTGAATATTTTGTGATAATGTTATCATCTTTAATCCTCAAAATTTGCTTTTAATGTCACTACTCAGTTTTAAGAAGCATTTCCATATTATATAGGTGAAAAATAGGAAAATAATATCGAACAATTATGAACTCACAATTAAGGGAGTATTCTAGTCTAAAAATTTGGAATAACCGATTTCTTTTTAATATTATCAAAACTTAAACATTTATGAATATGTACTTAAGAGGATTTTTCATAATTATAGTTATTTTCGAAGATATATGTATTTTATAGTGACGCGCGGCATATAAACCGTTCAGTTGGAACGAATCAAACAATTGACGAATCATCCTTTGTGTGGCAAATTATTTAAAATAATGAAGTCGAGCTTACTGAGTCAATGTTTAGGTTCAGAAACCCAAAATAATTATGAATCTCTGAAATCATTATTATGTTTTTTTGCACCCAAACATATACATGGCGGAATAGACAATTGAATTTGTAACTTTCATTGCAGTTTGCATTTTTAATGAAGGCTTCATTCCCATTTTAAAATGTTGATCCCCATTGAAATAAAAATCTGTTCAGATGCTCATGCATTCGACGTTAAACGGGAAAATTTCAAATTGAGAGCTCAGAATATGAACTCTTGACACTTCAAAGGAAGCAGAACTGCTCGTTTGGAAGAAATAGCTTCGGAAAATGCGTTTTTTGAAGTAGAGGAAATCCCAATGTATGGGGAAGAAATCACAGATTGAAAAAATGCAAATATAAAGTACCATTGTATGACTTAAGCTTCACGTAACTTGTTTCGAAATTTGAAACGTATTTTTTCTCGAAACTACCTTTTAGGAGACTCTTGTCATGATATCTCAAGTTGTAGTACTGAACCAATTTTCTTGAAACTTGATGTGAGCCTTCTCTATACATTATTCGTTGTCTTAATTAAAAATATACTAAAATTAAATTGTTACTATTTTTAAAAATTTCTGAAAACACAAAATTTTGTAAAACAATGCCTTCTTATTTCAGACAGCCGCTATTAGCCGAAATAATAAATTTTTTTTTACCTCTTCATTGTTTCGACGATAGCAGCAGTTTTTGAATAAAGAATTATTATTCCTTCCCCCCCCCAGTTACTACTCGGGTTACAATCATGACAAGCAGGGTGCATATTCTTTAGAGAACCTCCACTTCATCAGCCTGTAACTTTTATAAGTTTTAAAAATTTTTTACTCGATTTTTTCTTCGCATTCTTCAAACATTAATAAATATCTGTTAAAATAATGACTAATAAACATATTTTTTTATTGTACCTGATAAAATGCCTAAAAATCATGCCTCTACACTAGAATAGCCCCTTAAGAAATTATATAACTTATTACTACCATACAAATACTTTCATTTCCAATTTTCTTGTACGTCATGCAAATCACACGCTAGAACAGAACTTGAATATTAGCTTTTGAAAACAAAATACAAGTAAATTGAATTTTTAAATGCATCATTAAACTTTAAAGTAATTGTATTAATGTTTCACATCTAAAATTTAATGTCAGATATCTCTCTCCGCCATATTCAACGGATGTAGTAGAAGGATTACAATTTAACAAACCTGGATAACAATGTCCAGAATATTGATTATAATCGACAGGGAGTCTGAGGGAATATACATTGTCTATCTAATTTAATCACTTAAGAGTAGATGAATTTCATTTAATACTATCAGAGCTTTATCCCACAGGAGGTCGCATTGATCATTCTCACCATTTCAACAACGCTCATCGTGCTTTGGAAGACACTCTGGCTCTGGAGGATGCTGTTATTACAGCATTGGAGATGACAAGACCAGACGACACCTTGCTCGTTGTCACATCCGATCACTCCCATGTATTCGCATTTGGGGGTACACCTAAAAGGGGGAATCCCATTCTTGGTAAGGCAGAACTGAGATAATTAAAGTGGTCAATTAAAATTAAGTTATTCTCATATGTTTAAGTTATCAAAGTAACTTGTAGATATTATTTTGGGATCTTATTTTTAAAGGGATCGTACGATTTAAACCAAATTTTTTAATTCAATGATTTTTATAAACTCTTTGGTTGCCTCTTATGTATATGTCTGATGTAAGACAGATTTTCTGCTCTAAATTTCATAAAAGAACTATCCATTTAGTTTTTTAAGGGAAAAACTCGAAACTTATGAAGTGATTTTAAAATTCTACTCCAACTAAAATTGACGTACGTAGATTAAATTTTATTTACAAGTACGTCAAACTATGTATAAAAAACGTTGGCATGCGTTTTATGGTAACATGATTGATACTCGTACAATGCTCCATTTTATGAACGCTTATTGAAAATTCCTTAAAAAATGGGTATATTTTTAATTTCGATTTTTTTTTAAAAAAAATAAGTATGGCTTTGATAGAAAAATGCGTACCACCTTTTATTCCATTTACTATTAATAGCAAATGAAAAAAATTGATGTATTAAGCACAATAAAAAAAAGCCTTAGCGTTTTAAATTAAGACAAACTAGTTATTTTATCTTTCTCCGAGTTAAGTCAGATTAAAGTTTTGATTTACCGTTGGGATGTGAATAAAATAAAACGCAAAAATTATCCAAACTATGCAATTTTTAAACTTAGAGCTTTCAAATTCTTGGGTCCGTAGAAAAGTAAATACAAAATAATTTAGAGTAAAAATATTAGATTGGATATATTTGACCAATTTTCATTAATTGAATCAGCTATTTAAAGTGGCTCTTTAAAGTGTAGATAAATATCTATTGCCATAATATTTAAAATACCGTATTTACTCAAATCTAAGCGACCATTGATTTTTAGCCACACCCCGATTTGACAAAATGTTTTTGTGAAAAAATGTTGTCCTCGATTCTAAGCTGCATTCCCAATTTTCGATAAGTTTTTGAGTAAAAATAAAAAAATCGTGGGAGCCTTTCATCTATATTCAATACTTAAGAAATTCTTAAAAAAATAATAGAAATAATAAGAAGTTAATGATTAAATTATATATATTTTACCACACTATTAAAAACTTACAAATACCATACATGAACCCATAATTACTCAAACCATCAGTGTTATGTTTCGAAATGATTCGGTACTACCATTGTGTGTGTCACAGCTGATTTCGGAATTGATGCTGGCGTCATCACTTTTCCCCACAGTCTTCTCTGCCACCCAATGCATTTGTTATTCAGCGCTTTTTTAAAAATATGTTTTTTTTGAAGAATGTAAAAGAATTATTAAAGACTGTTGAGCATTTACAATCATCATTTTATTAAAATATCATTTCCTTACGCCATCGAAGAATATTAGTCTCATTCTTCCCGAATATCCAATGACCGTTACTATTTCCGTTTTTTTCTGCTAATCAAATTGACACCTTTTCCTACTTGCGTCGTAGTGAACTCGTCTTGATGCTACAATCGATATTTTCGAAGTTTAGGTGATTAAAAGAAAGCGTATATAAAAGCATTTCCTAAATACAAGCAGATGATGATGTTTAGGATTGATTAAATACTGAAAATAAATTGCGAAATGGTATAAGGCATCGATGCAAGGATCTTAATGATCGGTTACATTTTTCCTTTTGAAAGGGGTGAAAACTCAACTTCCCACATCCAATAAATGTTTTGTTTTCGATTCTAATCTGCACCCAATTCACAACAGCATTAACATTGGGGAAATAAGGCGGCTTAGATTCGAGTAAGTACGGTAAGTACATTTAATTTTTTGTTGCATTATCGTATTATTTATTACATTACAAAATGAATCTTCATAAATTCCCATAGGTTTTATTATTACAATTAGAGGCATGCAATATAAACAGTGGTTAGAACAATGAAAAAGGCTTCGTAATTTGAAACCATGGTAAAATGACAATAAAACACTTAAGTATGCACCCAGTGTTCCATCTTACACATCACGCCAATGTAAGAATCGAAGATACCCAGCGATAAATGGATCAGTCTTAATGGAATTAGGAATCAAGCCCATGGCCTCAGATTTCACTAAAAGTCGAACTAGATTAAAACGCTTATCCTCTACTGCACCTGTATTCTGGTCAAAATAATTCAATTGTTCTAATGTATTACGTTTTCTTTAACGACATATTTGTATACAGGCATTACGTAGTTCTCTTTTTCGTGCTAATTCATCTGTGAAATTGTTTATCTAAGGAACATTTTCTGTAAAGGGCAATGTTTAAATTATTATAAATTCTTATATATTTTTTGACTTTTCGATTAAAATGTCAGTTACTGCAATTATTTAAAAATATTTATGTATAAATTACTTATGTAGGTCATATTTATACAATATATATGTTAATATGATACTTGTGTACTATCGCAACAATGCGAACGTTTAGATAACTCGCTAAGTTTACAACCGTGTTTCTCATTTTCCGTACGTGCTGAATTGACAACCATGTACTCCTTTTAATATAATGTCGTCAATACCGTTTCAATAATTCGTAAGTACCGTTTATATAACTTATACAGGGAGTTGCAAAAAAATTCGGACAAATTTCCTGCCTCCTAGAATAGTTAACGAATTTATTTTTAATTGGTATTTTAATGTTTTTTTATCTACCACTTTCATAATAAAACATTTTTTTAATATATTTTATAGCTTTTACTTTGATTTATGTGTTTTGGATAATGTGGAGCAAAAGGGTTGCTATTTTAAAGTTGTTCATGCAAAGGAAATTAGAGTGTAAAATCATTAATTTGCTTAATGTACTTCGGCAAACAGTGTCAGATGCAATCTGCTGTTTCAAAGAGCTTAACAATGATGATCGACGTCCAGGAAGTGGACGAAAACACACTGTAAGTACTTCAAGGAATCGTAAGGCTATCGAAAATCGAGTCCAGAGAGATCCGAGGATTTCCATAATAAAATCGCTTGTGACATGGGAATAAGTAACAGATCAGTGAGGCGAAGAGCAAAAGCGGAGCTTGAACTGAAGCCTTACAAGTTGCGAAAATTTAGCTCCTCACTGAAAGAAACAAACTCGTACGGCTCCAAAGATGCCGAAAACTTTTGAGACGGGCCGCAAGTCAGCGCTCGGAGAAATTCCTTTTCACTGATGAGAAGCTCTTTGCGGAAAAACAAGTCCATGGCCCCCAAAACGATTGAATCTGGTCTGTGGACGCTCCAAGCACTTTGGCAATTGTTGAATATCGCCAATATCCAAATTCGGTCATGGTCTGGGGCGGATTTTGCAGAAGTGGCTAAACTCTTTTGGGCGTTAAAATCAATCCAAAAGTATACCAGAAGGAAATTCTTGAAGCTGTTGTACTTCCGTGGGCCCAAAAACATTTCGGAAATGCAAAGTGGACGTTTCAACAAGACTCTGCAACAGTTCACAAAGCCGAAAAGACACAAGATGGGGTGCAAAAAAGGCAAATTTTCCACAAACAATGATATCATGTGAAGAATAGCTACCCTACTCACCGGATCTCAATCTCATGGATTACAGTGTAGGGTCGATTTTGGAGTCCATCGCCTGTACTAAACCATACAAAAACTTTAGACTTTCTAAAGCTATTATTTCTGCGAGAATGGGATAGATTAAAGCTAAAAGACTTGAGGCCCATTATTGAAAATTTCTGCAAGCGTTTGTGCCTCTGCAGTACTGCAAACGGCTTTCACTTTGAAACCAATTAAATTTATTTATTAGTACGAGTATACTCTTATTATTATTAGTTATATTTTGTTTTCTTAATTTTTTATAAATTTGTTTAAAAAATTGTTTTTCCAGGGGTTTTTTTTTGCACCCTGTATAACGCCATATACTATGTAAGCCTAAGAAAATTTTTACCCTAAAAGCCGTTTATTTTTCTTAAAATACACTAAGCAAATAAAATTAGAGGTTTTGTTCTTTTTCATAATTATGGATTTATTTTATCGTTATCACTTAGTTGTCATCACTTACATAAGCCAAAAGGTTTTTGCAGCTTTCTTGTTAATTAACTTCATTAAAATTTCGGATTTTAATCCTTTTTGGCACGTTTCTGTGCTTAAATATGCTCTTTCTACTGAATCAGAAAATAGATCGCATATTTCGTTTCTTCTTATCTTTGATCTCCTACATAAGAATAATTATTACATTTTCGATTATTTTCGACTGCGTTTCTCTTCTCTCGTTCACTAGCTGGAGTTGAGTGGAAGTGGGCAGCACGGCAATAACATTTGAATAAAGAAAATAAAATTTCACGGGCAAGGTATGCATACAATTTTTTCTAAAAGAAGAATAAAAAAAACACGCGCACATTTGCTTAAAAAGTTTGCAATTCAAAACTAAGCGAGCGTCACCGACTCAAGCACGATTGCCGACTGAAACAGAGCAAATTCGATTGATTGTAACGCAGCCGAGCCTGATGCTTAATTTAAATTCACTATTCTTATTTATAACCAGGGGGAAAAAATACGTATTAAAACTTTTTGAAATTGAAAAACATGAACATTATTTTTGTTCTGAAACATGCAATTCGTGCTTTTCCAATGTAACAATATTTACTTATTGAAATATAGGTTTGGACAACAAAGAATCGGATGTAGATAATATGCCATATACAACGCTCTTATACGCAAATGGACCAGGTTATAACAGAAATTTTCCGACAGGGAGAGAAAATCTTAGTTCAACAGATACAGGTAAACATTTTTAGGCTATTTAATGAAATAAATCAGTATACTAATCCGTACACATTTTGGAAAATATTTACAATGAATATAGAAAAATCATAGAATTATTTGGAAATATGTGCAAGAGGGTTTCCTGAATTTGAAGCTACGGAAATATTTTGACATTTAATTAATAAGCAAGATGTGGTTTCGTGTATTTTTGAAAGTGCGTAATTATTTGATGCATTGTTTACTTTTTAGATTATTTTATTTACTGATAAATGAAGTTTAATTAAGCTGAAGTGAAAAAAAACTACTGTAGTTGTAGGACAATAAGAAGGAATTCCTGTATCACATTATTTGAAAATCATTTTCTTATATACACATAAAGAAATTTCAGACTTAACGCACAGCGCACGCACCACCTGAAGTTTTTCAATAGTTTTGATATCATAAAAATATTCAAGTTATCTAGCATCAAACGCTTAAAAAGCTATTGAAAGATGGAATAAAAAGACAGAAGATGTTCACAAACTTTTAATATATAAGAACAATTATTAGACGTATGAAAAAAAATTATAATTTTCTGAATAATTTTTAATTTTCGGCAATAATAGTTTATGGGGACAATTTATATCGATTTAGGATAGTTCATCTTACATGTTATTTGAAAATAATCTTTCATATACAATTAGTTTGTGTATTTTAATGTACAATTAATACAGTTAGTACACACACATTTTAATAACTTTTATTAATATTTTGGTTATAAAGTTGCAGCATGAGAATCAAAAAGTCAAATAATTTAAATAAACTTATCAAAAATTACGCAGTTATTTTGAATAAATTATATAATTTTTGATAAAAAAAATTTCTAAAACAGAGAATAGTTTATTTAAATGTTACAATTTCTCTAGTTTTATCCCGAGAGCTAAAAATATAAACAATTTTCGATTAAATGCATTTGTATGAGGTTAAAATTAAATAGTTCTTTTCTTTTACGCATTATTTATAAAGGAATAAGGCTTCAAAAATTGTAAAATATTTAAAATATAATCATTATTTTAAAATTTATAAGCATATAAAAATAAGAATATTTCTGTACGAAACATTAAGTTTTACGCTGCGTATGATATTTTCTAGAATAGTAGCTTTAATTAGAAGCAATAAGTTATTCATAAAGTTAAATATGTATATATCCTTATTATATTGTAGCTATTTTTTATATAAATAGAATAATAAATTATATTTTTTAAAAAGAAAAAAAAATACATTCAAAACATTTTTTAAAGAATTTAATATTTTTTCAAATATTTCGAAATACATAAGGTATATAATTAGGTAGGGTTAATGGTGTACAATACATTTTATAATTCTATGAATTTTTATACATCAAAGGCTAATAGTTTAGAAAATAGCTTGCGCAACGTAAAATTTATTAAAATTTATTAAAGAAATATTTCTAATTTTCATATGCTTATAATTTTATTAATTATGATTATATAAAAAACATTTTGTACTTTTTTGAAACTTTATTCCTTTATAAATAGTGTGTAAAAGAATCAAACTATTTCATTTTAATATCAAAGAATTACATCGGTTTGAAAATTGTTTATATTTTCAGCTCTCGAGACAAAATTAACACCCCTCAGACCCCCTTAGACATTAATGCTACTTTTAAATAATATCCAATTATATAATTGCCTTTTATATATGTTTTTTTCTATTTTAGAAGATATTAATTACGTTCAACAGAGCGCAGTACCTCGCCGATGGGACACGCATGGCGGGGAAGATGTTCCAGTGTACGCACACGGCCCAATGGCCCATCTTTTTCGTGGTGTCTTAGAACAGACATACATTCCTCACGCTATGGCCTATGCCGCCTGTATCGGTCATCATAGAGACGACTGTGAAAGAAGACGAAGGCATGCTTTCCATCGACAAGTAATTGACTGCCCATCACCGCATGTGGAATCTTTCAACTCGAATGTCGAGTTATGATCTATTTCTTTTGTGGCTTATGGTCATCGGGCTGCTCATCAGATGATAAATTGTACCACCAACTTCAATGGATCAATGATAGTGGAGCTTGGTGTGCGATGAACACTTCACACCTTCAAGGATTCGTTGTTGAATCCTGTGATTTAGTGATTGATGTTAAGGCTCAACTCATTGGGAGGTCTAAATTTGCTCAGTGATCGTGCTTGATCAGTGTTTCATATCGATATATCGATTATCATACAATTGATCCTCGTGGATTTGATATTGATATTTGCGAGGATTATTATTAGATTCTTTTTTAATATATGGCAAGCAATTGTGAGTTTGAA
>BMAO01007332.1:0-17861 GCA_019973975.1 Trichonephila clavata
TAGGGTATCGGCCGCTCTCGTGCAAACACCTAATGTGCCGCCCCCTAGAGAATTTTTCATATTTTGACTAATACTTAATGTTGACGTTAAAAACTCATCTACTTAATATAAGAATAAAAATAAAACATTAATAAAAATCAAATAAACAAGTGCAAAACTTTATTTTTGGCCAGGTAATGAGTTATAATAGCGACATATATACTTAACAAAATAATAAACTAACAAAATATACCTTTAAAATAAAAACATATATTTTATAATTATAATTGCAAAACAACAGAATTTACTCAAAAAATATGATCTAATAAAAATAAATACTAAGGTATAAATCTCGTGAAACGAAAAGTATATAAATCATCCTCTACAAAAGACCAAGTAATATATTATATCGTAAAATCCAGTGTATAATGCGCACTTTTAACTCAAAAAATAAGATGGAAATGTACGGGTGTGCTATATACGCCGGGTATAAAATGAGAGCTTTAAAATACAAAAAGATGAGCATAGAAAAATCAGACTTTACATATATCGAAATACTGTTTCTGTGAAAGAAATACATTCCTTATGAACTTAAAGGGTTGTAATTCTAAAGTACACATTTTTACTAAAGCTTGGAATAATACCTCGAATAAGGACTTTAAAACTATAAGAGCATTGCGCAGTGTGTTCAGGTTTCTTCGCAAAAAAGGGTGTGCGTGTTGTTATACCTGTGAATATACTAAAACTAACAATTGCAGCTAGAAAGTATATGGGCGCGTTATACGCCGGATTTTACTGTAACTATAAAATAACTTTTCTGGCTTTCTGAGAAGAAAATTTGTTAATAGTTTCGGTTAAATCAATTTTTGCAGAGATTTCTGATTCAATTGAGATTATGGCCAAATCTGAAAGTCTTTCTCGTGGCATACTATTTCTCAAGTAATTTTTAATAATTTTAATTTACTGAAACTTCTTTCATCTGAAGTTACAGAAACAGGTAAGGTTAAAAAAACTCTTATTGCTTGAGCAAAATTTGGAAAACAGGGAATAAGATCATTTTTCACTATAATTACTAATATCTCAGTTGGCTGTTTTTTACCAGGAAAAATATCTTTGAATGAAGTCATTTCATTAAAGAGATGTATGCCATCCATATCTTTCACAATACTTCCTTCTTCCTGTACTTGTAACTTAATATCTAAATCCATACAGGCTTTCATGAGATCATCATTAGAAATGTTGTGCAACTCATACAGGAAGCAAAATATTGAATTACACTCAGATAATAAGGTAAATCTTTCATTTGCTGAAGAGATCGTATGATCAAGAATTGCAAAATAGAAATTAGTCTTGAATTGCTGAAAGGGATTTAAAACTGGCTCATCACTGGCTTCGTAATCAAACGAACCTTTCGCCTTAGCTTCGAGATGGGAAATTTGGGATGAGTACCTGTATCTGCAGGAAGTATTGCTGCTGAATCAACAAATATTTTTAAAATATCGTCAGATCTTTGGAAAATTAAATATTTTTTAAGATTAGCTAAGCCTTTAATGCATTCCGCGATGTTTAATTTAGGATTTTGAAGCATTTTACTCAATACATCAATTCTTGATAATAAATCATGCCAAATTAAAGTTGAACATAAAAATTTAAAGGTTTCAAGACTTTTAATTATTGAGTGTAAGAATATGGATTATTCATTAAAAAATACCCATTCCTGTTAAAAAATTAGAGCAAACTACATAAAATAAATTATTTGTAGCACCCTTCATAGTCTTCGTAAAAATGAAAATCTAAAAAAAAAAAAAAAAAAAAAACCTGTTAATTTTCTCAATTTTGTAAGAAAATCTATTTTAAGAAATTAAATTTAAAATTTCAATTTTTAAACATTTTGTACTTATTTCCGAAACAAATCATCAGAACACATGCTTATATGTGAGTTTTCTTTTTTAAATTAGCGTGACAATATGCCAAAATTTTTCTACTGTTTTAGGAAACACCTTGTGCGACATTTCATTCATTCATAAATTTAATTAAAAGCTTTTATAGAGGGTATTATCCTCTAAAATGTGAAACAGAAACCGGGGACAGGAGTTAGTGAACATTATATCAAAGGATCAAAAGAATAAAATAACAGTTTTGTACTGATCACAGATAATACACTACAGTTTTGATTTAAACAAAAAATCAACGGCAGGACCTTTCACTAAAACTTAATAACTACTCATACTTGATCGTGTTACGATCAATATTAGTGTATGTTAAATCAAAATTGAATGAACATATTGAAATAAGAATGGTTTTTCGTATTTTTCCTTATATATACAAGTTGCAGAAAAAAAGCGAATGCCACATACCTCTAACTTTGTCGAGATAGTGCAGGCTTCTAAGGATGCTTTTGACATGTCATAAACGATCAAATTTAAAGAGTGGCTACTACATGACAAGTAGATTGTGGATTGAACCCCTGATTTATATTGGCTCCGTTATCGTAGGCCTGCCTCCCGCATATCTAGCAAATTTAGCTCTAATTTTTGAAGTTTCTCAGCTGTTAAATATGAAAGTTCTTTTCCAATCAATCTTTTAACTGGAAAGAAACCTAAAAAATTCTTTTATTTTAACGATAACTTCATTAAGATAAGATTTCTCAATACATACATATCTTATCAGAAATGTCATTTGTTCGATCTTACTAAAATCAGAGGCGCAGTATAAAATTATCTAATAACATTTGGCTTGTTCACTTTTATGAGCAATATGAAGTTTAAAATTCTCATGTAGAAGAGAAATTATTTCGTTCTGAGTATTTTTCCCTAGATTGTGTATTTAGCTTCTTCCCTTTTTAGCACTCTTCGAGGATGCTCCACTATTATTGGATCAAATTTAGCAAGTAATTGAATTATTTGTATAAGATTACCATTATATATTGGAATTAAATTTGTCCAAATTTGCAATATGTAAGTGTGACAAATTTAATTTGTCACACTTACCCCGAAGGGCTAAGCAATTTTTAACCAGTACCTTTAACGTTGCTACAATACATAGAAGCAAATCGCACCAATAATCGCAGAAGTAAGTCTTTTCGAGTCACTGTCAATTGTTTTAGAGCATTGTAATCGCTGACTGAATTCCATCCAAGACTTCTGGCTTTGATTATGGTTTTTTGATGTTTCATGTTCTTTTAAAATATCAACGTGATGTTTCCAACTTTTAAAATATTCCGTGGAAAGAGAACTAATGACACAGACAAAAAGTTTGCTGCAAAAACAATATGCATAGTTTTTTGTAATGGATTAACGATTTACGCATAACCTTTTCTCCGTTTTTGAAAATTTTGGCGTAACAATATGAGCTAAATGTTCGACCGGCGTCGTCATAAGGAAAATTATACTTTGTCAATGGCTTAGAGGGTCCTTTTTTACTAAAAAAACATCTATCGGCGTCTGATAGAATAGCTGGCCAGGTTCCTAGATCTGAACTAAATATCATTGTTAGAGTATTGTGATTTTAGGATTTTTTTTGGAGGAGTTCCTACAACAGCAGTGAGGCCGCGGTACCCTAGCGGTCAAGGTATCGGATCGTGGCTGGCATGTCACGAGTTCAAGCCCAGTATCACTAAAAACTCGCTGTGTAGAGGAGCGATGCAGATTAAATCTGTCGAGAACTCAAACGTCCTCCCTTTGGTGTGTGTGATAGTTAGGAGAGGGGTTGCTACCTCAGGTGTCGTCCTCATCACTTAACCATGGTTCAAAATGATGAGGTCCGACGCCAAAAGCCCTCGTGTAGCTGAACAGTGTGACGTTAATATTCACTCACTCACCCTACAACAGCAGTGCCACTATCTATTCTGTTTATTTGATCAGCAACATCCTAATCATGAAAGTCTAAATCTGATTCTATACTGCTTTCCTTTTTTCCTAGTGTCTTGTAAGTAATTCAGTAAACTTTCAGCCTGTTTTTTTAAAATGGGCTTGTTTTTCGAGTCTTATTCTTTTATAATGGGCACCTGTTAGTTTTTTATGCCCTCCCTCGGACATTCTAAAATTTTCAACAACATATATATCAATTAAGTAGGGAAAGTATAAAAATAATTGATAAATTGCTTTGCTTTCATACAAAAAAAGTTTAATTCATCAAAAATTGACTCATTTGAATTAAAATTCGATATATTTGAGATTTTCCAAAATCTCTTATCGTAAATTTAAAACAGATAATAAAAAAGTCCCTATTTTACTTTCGTTGAAACACTCTTTCTTTTAATTTATGTTTAATGCATTGTGACGTTCCCGCAACACAGCTGTGATTCGGCTTCTTTGTGGGTATGGTCACCCTACGTGAAATTTACACCTGGACCCTTAAAAATATTGCGTGGTCTTGTCTTAAACCCCTCTCTGCCCATCAACCGGATGTAATTCGAAGCTAAAGACACGGGAACCGCTGTCGTCCCCGAAGCCTAGAGAGAGCAGGGGGAAAGAAAGAGATGATCTGAAAATTTCACCGAAGACGAACGCCAGAAACTCCTCCCTCACAAAATAACAGAGCTTGGACTCTAATAATCTAATTACTAAGTTAATTTCAATGTAAATCTGTAAATAATAGCTGTGGCGTAGTTAAACTTAACAATTAAATTAACCAATATCACGTTACCTTGATTTATTCAAACGTAAGATTTTTCAAAATTAAAAGTATTAAGTCTGAATTTTTAATTATCCTCCCACATATACATCTGTATATAGCACGCACAGAAGATAGAAGGGATTTATATAAATTTAACTCTATAAAAAATATAATGTTCTATTTATACTGCTCCTACAGAAAAAATACTTTCCTTTTTTCTTATTAATATAACACTAGAAATTTATAATCATAATAAATACCAAAATTAACACTTATAAAAATACTCAAAAAGACAACAATATTTAAAATAATAATATGAAATACATTATATTTCTCATTCGAACAAAATTCCGTCTTTCAGTTTATGCAAAATTACGCGGACCGTCCCCAAAAGCCCTCGTGTAGCTGAACAGTGGGACGTTAATATTCACTTACTCACTCATTCAGCTTCTGCAAAGAATGTCATTTCGAAATATTTTTAATAACATTTAAATCTTAACACACGTAGTCTCATTTGAAAATAAATTTATAATAATGAAATAATGGAGCTAAATTTATTTTTTGATTGAGAAAAAGAAGGAAACATTTAAATAACTCACCTATTATTGACCTAATTCCCAAACTTTAAATATTCTGAAAGAATTTTTAAGAAATGCCTTTTCGATATTTCTATCAGCAATAATGCAATTACTTTAAAAATATACCATAATTACAAAATAATATTATTAAACTTCTTTTGTATAAAAGAGAGAGAGAGAGAGAGAAAAACCCATCTAAAAACACATTTGTTATATTGACTTAACTTGATGATTCAGAAAAATGATTCATGATGAAAAATTCAGGGGGAAAAAATCAAAATTTACAATAAACAAGACAAATGAAGCAAATTTTTTTTAATACTGGGAACAGTTATGAAGATTGTGCAGTCTAGTTCCGAAAGTGGAAGCTCTCTTACGAAAAAAAGGTTGCGTCAACAATATTATTTGGATTTAATTCAGATAAAATTTTATGATTCATATACTCTTAAGTATAACTATGGGTACATATGCAAAATAATTCCATTGATATTAAAATAAGCTAGTTTTCTTTTAGTTCAGTGGACTTTTCAGTTAAAATCGTTATTCACTTACGTGAATTTATTTTTTACGCAATCTATATATGTATATAAACCAAAAGATATTTTATTAAACTAAATATATTATTTTTATAATCCGCTTTTTCATAAAAGTAAATACAATAAAATATTCTTTAACACTTAACTTAATATGGTAAAAATATAATAGTACCTCCAAATAAGGAACCTACACAATATGTCTTAATTCCAGAAATTTAAACCCTCAAGACCAGACATTATGTATTTTATCCTTTAATGCTAAGCAAATTAATTTAATTAGAGAAATTCAGTATATCTTTCTTTAAATAAATTATGTCCAAATAAGTCCATTAGTCACAGGGTTTTTTTTCTTAATTTTGAAGTTAATGAAAAGTTAAAATTCTTAGTTGAAAAAGTTTTATCAATGAATAAATGTTTGAAATGAGCAGTAAAATCTTGTATTTACAGAAAGTTACGGAAAATACTCTATTGTACGGATCTTTTTGAAAGCATTTGCATTGTGTCAGCCTAAGCACGCGTTTTTATTTTTATGTAAATCCAAAGAAAACGCGAGTCCATGAGGTATACAATAGCTTTATTATACATTCTGTTTTGTCTATAAATAGATGTGTCGAACATACAGTGTTGTACCCCCCCCTCTATTAAGTTACATTGATTTATTAGGTTAACACTTTATTTGATTTATTTAAAGACAAACAAAAGCTACTACTCTCTCTCTTGTCTTTTAGATCCTAAAATTTTACCAAAAAAAAAAAAAAAATTTATTTTTCTCTTAACTTATCTTTGAATTATTTTTTTAGTTTCACTTTAATTGAATGTCCCTAAATGAGAGATAAATAGATAAGGTCCATATTCTAAGAGAACGATATCAACATTAAATGAGCCTATTTCAAAGTGTATCTTACAGGAGGTACTACAGAATGAGTGTATTTTAATGTATACTTTAAAAAAAAATAATAATTCAAAATTAAAAACATAATTACCTGTTGCTATTTCATACGATCTAAATGAAAGAGATTGATTTGTGTCTTCTTCGAAAAGGAATCTGTTGATAGCAGCGATCACAAGTCAAGTAACTTTACTCAAGAGTAAAATAAAACATCTCCAGTTGCACTAGATATCTTCCAAAAATTCTAATTGCCTCTGTCCCCTTTAAGTTAGCTGACACTGGACATTCTGTGTTGTCTGGGGGAAGAATGTCCATTCTGACCTCACTTCCGATGGGGAGAGAGTGACATAAGAAAATAAGAGAAAGCGTATCAAATTTCCTGATTTAACATACACATCAGCTTTGAACCATTCAAGGTTCAATACATAAGAAAACAGACATCAAACGTATACAGTACGAAATAAATAAATAAGTACTTAAAATATAATACCAAATTCACAATAGTAAATACAAATATATTCCTGGACATCGCAAAAAAGATAAATCAAATACATATTTAACAATAAATTCTATCACAGTAAGCCAATAAAATATTTAAACGTGCTTGTAAATGCAAGTAATTTTTCCCACCAAGACACATTTATAAATAAGAAAGTGTGAACGATAACGTTTTAGCAGACGTAATTTTTAATTGTACATAAAAATGAAATATTAAAGAACTACAATTTGCCGAACGCTGCTCTAAAAGAAATATTCTGTTTTGTGCACATTTGAGTCATCCTTAAAGTAGTAATACCATAAGTAAAAGAAGATAATTACCGTTTTCCCCTTTATATCAGGCCAGTGAAAATCATGCTAAGATAAGCGTATCTATACCTGTATCCCGAGGCCAGGTTCCAATTTACTTGCTACAACAAATCGCCCCCTAGTACAATTTTACAAAAGATAAAGTCTTTTTTACAAATGTGTGATATCGTCCTTTTTGTAAAAGATATAGTCGCTTTTACAAAAAATGTATAGTAGTTACAAATTTTATTAATAGCGGTCGGCATTTCAATTCAGTCTATAAAATGATTATGTGTTCCAGGTTTCTAAAGCATGAATAATAATATTTCAGAAAATATTTTCATAGAAATTTTTTTGAAACAAAAAAAAAAATGTACTTTTCAAATTCGGTCCAAATGCCGCCCCGGACATGGGTCCAGTTTTCCCAGCCCTTGCTGCTAACGTAGAAAAATAGTGAACACGGTAGCGGGCTAAGTGGATCAGGTGACATGAAATTATTTTTCAACTAGGAGATGTAGAATACATAAAAGTGGACAAATATATATATATATATATATATATATATCATGATTAGCTTTAATATCTATTTTTAGTGCTATGTTGTGAATCTCTTGATTTGCCTATTTGATTATATGCTGTCGTGTAACATTTAGGGTTTTAAGAAAATGCATAAAACCCGCATTTTTTTAACTATAGTACTAAAGTACCATTAAGTACATACAACATAAAAATGAAATTAAGAATTTCGCAAACATTAATAATACTAGATAAAGTGTTTTCCTACCAGGAATGCCAATAAAAATAATTTGATCAAAAGAAGCTGCAAGATTTTTTCTCAAATAACTTTATACCAAGTAAAGCAACAAAAAACTGCCTTTTAATAGAGGTACAACACTTACACTAGAAAAGAAATTGGGCATTGTTTATAAGCGTTGTAAAACCATTGACACAAAAATCACTTCTATCAACTATTTTGTTTTTCAAAATTGTAAAGCTATTATTAAATTGAAAACTTTTAACTTCCCTAAATGCATATTGAATTTACACACTCGTGTCTTAGGTAATATAAACCATATTAGATGCTTTCGAAAAGTAACTTTCGCAAAAATCATTTTTGAGATGCCTTTGTTAAGCATCGATCCAATGCACCACTAGTTCCACTGATAAACAAAAAAATACTTTCTCTATTGCGGTATTGCCGGCTCTGCCTCGAATTTTAATTATGAAATGGAGGATATGTATAAAGAGTAGGCATTAATGGAGAATGGACTAGTGAACTCTACACTAACTCTAGATTCCTTGAACTATGTTATGCTATCGGGAAATCCGGACTTATGTTGATTTTTTCAACAACTATTCAACATATTTATTCGATTTTTTTCTTTTTAAATTATTTTGAGAAATTCGCAAAAAAATTTGCTTGATCTATAGAATTATAGGCGGCCTGCGGCCGCCCTTTGTATTGGCCGCCCTCGTGCGGTGCACGCGCTGCACACCTGCTAGGATCGGCCCTGCTCGGCACCCACCTGATTCGTCTTAACTGGAACCAACTTGCGAGCAGAGAGAAGTGAACTGATATGAACGGACACTCAAAAAACCTGTCTTCTTTCGGACACTCTCACTCACTTCTCTCTCTGACTCGCACGAGGAAAGACGTGCTTTGCCTTTATTCAATTTCCATGTTAATTAGTAATTATTATAATATTATATAATGCAATAAATTCAATATATGTTTAACCTTTTTTTAGCATTCATTTTACTATTTATATGGCGTGGAATAAACCTTAAATAAATACTCACTTCCCGCCATAACTGGTGACCAGAACACGCGTGAACGCAATCCGTTAACATCCAGTTCATTTTAAAGAAAATAATGTTAACATTTTAATTTTCTAATTTTAATCTCATCCTCGGATTTTTCTCACCGTCAATTTGCTGTCGCTGGAAAATCAGTAAGTTTTTATACTTTTCTTTTTCATTCATGTGTGCTGTATGTTTTTTGAAAAATTTCTGTTGCACTCACGTTTAACATACGCTGAATAATTTTTTCCAAAAACTGTTTGCCCATTTCGCGAAGAAATATTTTTTGTGTATCGCATGCATGTAAGATTTTTAATCCTGTATACATATTTTATTGCAAATATAATTTCATTTTCCTAACGTTTGTTTTTCAACGTAAAATATACTTATGTAAAAAGATTTTTATTTACCTTCCAACATGCCTAATGAATGGGATAGTAACCAGATATCCCACGTGGCAGTTAAACCACCACCTTTTTGGAAACAACCCTGCGCTATGGTTTGTGCGATTAGAGGCGTAGTTCGAATTAGCCAAAATTTTAAATGATACCACTAAATTTAATTATGTTCTGTCTGCTGTTGAGTCAGACATTTTAAATTCTGTTAGCGACTTGGTTCTAAAACAACCTGAAAACGGAAAGTACGATGCCTTAAAAAGCGTTTAATCGAAGTACATTCAGAAAGTGAGGATTCTAAAATTCGAATTCTCCTCCAGGGTTTAGAATTAGGGGACCAATGGCCATCACAGCTCCTTACGCGCATGCGTTCCCTCGCCGGCGATAATGTTGGCAAGCCACTCTTGAAATCACTGTGGCTCGGACGTTTGCCTAACGGAACGCAAACAATTCTTGCTGCTCTCAACGAAAACTTAGATCAGCTAGCTACTGTTGCTGATAAAATCAATGACCTGACTTTTCCCCAAGGAATTAATTCAGTTGCAGCAACATCTAAAAACAAAACTGCGCAATTAGAATAACAAATTGCTCAACTTACACAGCAAGTAAGTGAACTCACTAGTTTCGTGAAGCGTTCCCGTAGCCCAGACCACAACTCAAACCACTTCCGCAATCTCAGTAATTCGCGAAATCATTTTAAAAGGTACCAAGAACCCACAAATGGATATTGCTTTTACCATACAAATTTTGGCAACAAAGCGAAAAAGTGTGCTACACCATGCTCTTTTCGTTCGGAAAACTAGAATGGCGATCGCCTCATTAACCACGTTTTATTGGCCGATGCTTCCTCTAAAATAACTTTTTTGATCGATACAGGAGCGGATATTTTTGTTATTCCGAAATTTTTCGCGCCTCATGCTAAAGTTCAACAAGACTTAACTTTGTATGCTGCGAATGGCACAAAAATACCAACTTATGGCACAAAACGAATTTTACTCGATTTAGGTTTGCGACGCGAATTTACCTGGTCTTTCGTAATCGCAGATGTACGCCAACCAATCATTGGGTTGATTTCCTAAAACATTTTAACTTGCTTGTCGATGCTAAACATCATAAGAGTTATCGACGCCAACACTAAACTTTCTTCGAACGGCCAACTTCCAAAAATTAAGTCTGTAGCATCTAACCTAGCAATATTAGTCGGGAATACTAAGTTCGATAAGGTTTTAAAACAATATCCCGAATTAATTAACCCTTCACAACCGATAAATGTTGATACTTCAAATCAAGTCTATCGTCACATAGAAATAAAGGCCCGTCAGTATTTTCAAAACCTCGTCGCCTCGCACCCATAATTTTAAAAGCGGTTAAGAAAGAGTTCGAATACCTTATGGCGCAAGATATAATTCGTCCGTCAAAGAGTCCCTGGGCAAGCCCACTGCATGTTGTTAAAAAATCTAATGGAGAGTATCGACCCTGTGGTGATTACCGTAGACATAATTCAGTTACCGTGCCCGACCGCTATCCAGTCCCTCACATTCAAGACTGCACTCAAAATCAGTATGGAAAAACTATATTCACCACTTTGGATTTGGCCCGAGTGTATCATCAAATAGCAATAAATCCACCCGATATTCCTAAAACAGCCGTAACTACCCCATTTGGTCTATTCGAGTATACTGCTATGCCCTTTGGACTTCGAAATTCCGGTCAAACATTTCAGAGACACATGCACCAAGTCTTAGCTCATCTAGAATTTTGTATTCCACATTTTGATGACTTACTCATAGCATCTTCCTCCGAGGACGAACACCTTGACCACTTATACCAAACCTTTTCTCGTTTAAGAGATTACGGTCTCAAGTTAAACCCCGATAAATGTGTGTTTTAGGCAAAACATCTGGCAAAAACTGTTAAAATTTCTGGGTTGTCTCATAACTGCTGAGGGTGTTAAACCACTTCCCGATAAAGTCGAAGCCATTGCAAATTTTCCCAAGCCAGATACTATTTCACAACTAAGGCGTTTTTTGGCCATGTTGAATTTTTATAGACGTTTTTTACCCCATGCAGCCGAAGCACAAACACCTCTTACCAAGTTGCTAATTGTAAAAAAAAAAACGAATAAACGTCCCATTCCTTGGAACGAGGAAGCAGAGATCACATTTATGCAATGCAAATCCTCATTGGCTAACGTTGCAACCCTGAATTATCCTACCCCGATCAACAACTCTGTTTACTGGTTGATGCGTCCAACTCCGCAGTTGGAGGTGCATTAAATTGCTTGACGGAAAATGGTCCTCAACCTATCGCGTTTTTCTCACGTAAACTGAGTGCAACAGAAACAAAATACAGCACGTATGACAGGGAACTTCTTGCTATATACTTAGCAATAAAGCATTTTAGGCACCAGCTGGAAGGACATAATTTCATAATATTCACAGGTCATCGCCCTTTAACTTTTGCGTTTCATAAAATATCGGACTCGTGTTCTCCCCGTCAACTCAGGCATCTTGATTTCATATCACAGTTCAGCACAGATATCATACATGTTTCAGGATCTGATAACTCCGTGACAGATGCCCTCTCAAGAATTAATGCCTTAATCTTTCAACCACTGATCTCCAACCCTTAGCCGATAGTCAAACCAAAGATAAGGAAGTTAAAATCTTAATTTCTTCCAATGACTTATCCATTAAATTAAAACCTTTAAAATGGGAAATGCTCTTGAAATCTTCTGTGATGTCAGTAGAGAAAAAGTACGGCATTATGTGCCAGTGGAACTTCACTTTGAAGTATTTCCCTCTCTCCATAATCTCTCCCATCCAGGTATTCGTGCCACAAAGCTCCTCCTCCAAGACCGCTTCGTCTGGCCGTCCATGCTGAAGGACATTGCTAAATGGACACGATGCTGCATTCCATGCCAACGATCCAAAGTCCAGAGGTATACCGTGAGCCCCATACAACCTTTTGCTCCAACCGTTGAGAGATTTCAGCACAAGTCCATATCGATCTAGTTTGACCATTTCCACCATCTGATGGCTTCACCTTCCTGTTGACATGCATTGATTGCTACACCCGATGGCCGGAGGCTATTCCTGTCAGTGATATCTCCGCTGAAGCCGTGGCAAAAAGCTTCATTGCTAATTGGATATCGCGCTTCGGTGTACCTGCCATCATAACCACAGACCAAGGAGGCCAGTTCCAGTCTCGTCTTCTCTACAGCCTGAAACAAATGTTGAGAATTCAACGAATTCGAACCACTCCGTACCACCCTTCTTCGAATGGTATGGTTGAACGTCTTCACGTACCCTCAAGCAAGCTATTCGATGTCACGATACCAAATGGACAGAATCGTTACCAGCGGTCCTGCGAGCGTGCATCAAGGAGGACCTCATGCATCCTGCGCTTAAATGGTATTTGGAAAAACCATTGTGCTTCCAGGATAATTATTTGAACCTTCAAGTCAGACTCCAACTGATCCCTCTGAGTTTCTTTAAGGCTGAGAGAAACATTCCGGACTTTTAAGCCAACTCCTGCTTCCTGTCATTCATCTACCTCATGTTTCGTGCACACAGCCCTAAAAACCTGCTCTCATGTCTTTGTTAGCGGGTAGAGGGATTAAAACCATCATTGACAGCACCCTATCAGGGACCATTTGAAGTTTTGAGTAGGACCGACAAGCACTTTACAATCAAAATAAATGACAGGACATCCACGATCAGCATTGATCGGCTTAAGCCAGCTTTTCTGTTGAATGACACCGACTTGACAAAGGAGTGCAGAAAAGTAACCATCCGGTTGTACTCCCTCTTAGACTTGATCAAAATGTGTCCATACCAGCTACGACTCGCTCTGGTAGAAGGGTCAGATTCAACCCAAAGTACTTGTGAATTTCATAGACTGTGAATCAAAGAACTTTTCACCATATGAAAAACTCTTTAAGACTTTCGTACCTTCGGTACTTGGGGGAAGTACTGTGGCGTGCCTCGGCACCCACCTGATTCGTCTCAACTGGAACCAACTTGCGAGCAGAAAGAAGTGAACTGATGTGAACGGACACTAAAAAAACCTGTCTTCTTTCGGACACTCGCACTCAGTTCTCTCTCTGACTCGCACGAGGAAAGACGTGCTTTGCCTTTATTCAATTTCCATGTTAATTAGTAATTATTATAATATTATACAATGCAGTAAATTAAATATATGTTTAACCTTTTTTTTAGCATTCATTTTACTATTTATATATGGCGTGGAATAAACCTTAAAAAGATACTCCCTTCCCACCATACAATTCACTTTTGTGTAGAAATGTTGAGAAGCGTCGATAGCCAAAGGAGTCAAATTAGCGAAACTTTGCCAACTCTGGAACCAAAAAACACCACTACACTAAATGTAAATAGCGAATGTTTCAAACCGAAACAAACTATCCCTTATGTTGAATCGTTTGTCAACGAAGGGGAGGAATTGGTAGGACATGTGAAGGGTCATTCAACTGGGGTGTTGTCCACCGCAATAGTTTACTGTCAAAACAACCGCGGGGAACTCTTTCCCTCTGAACGCTTCTTGATTGTGGGAGTATGTGTAACTTGATGTCACAGGATGCCGCCTTATTTTTGGGCTTGCAAAGTGAACGAGTAAATACCTCTATTTGCGGTATTAACTGGACTTTTCGCAAATGATAAAAAAAGAAAGTGTCTGCCGTGGTTTCGAATAAAAATAGGCAGTTTCAGAAATTAATGGAATTTCTTGTTGTTCCGAAAATTACGGGTTTGACTCCAACAAATAAATTAGATATTAGTGGGATAAAAATTCCTGAGTATATTAAGTTATCGGACGAGAATTTCTATTCACCTGGAAGAATCGATTTGCTTTTTCTAAATCATGGGAAAATAAAACTAACAGAAGGGAAGTTGATATAAGATACAGTATTCGGTTACGTAGCTAATGGCGTCATGCCACATAATTACACTAATAAGAGCTATTGTGGACTAGTTACTGATGTAAATGAGCTCAATAATAGTATCAAACGCTTTTCGGAAATTGAAAATTGTCCTGATTTCGAAATTCCTACAAAAGGAAAATTATGTGAAGAATACTTTACGAGTACTTATAATAGAGATGAAACTGGTCGTTTTATTGTGAAAATGCCTTTGTCAAAGGATCAGAGTTGCTTGGAGATTTGAAATTAACAGCATTACGTAGACTTAACTCCTTGTGGAGAAGATTAGTTGAAGATCCAAAAATATTGGAATTATATAGAAATTTTATACATGAATATTTAGAAATGGGACACATGGAAGAAGTAGTAGAAGATAATAATCCTTATGTTGTGTATTATCTCCCTCATCATGGTGTGTACCGCCACGAAAGCAAAACAACTTCCTTACGTGTAGTTTTTAATATGCATCCTCCGCTACTACTTCAGGGGAATCACTAAATTCTCTCTCTCTCTTTACAATTGAATGGTGGTGTAATACAAAGGGACCTCTTTTCAATTTTATTAAACTTTAGAGCTCCCAAATTTGCGGTAACAGCAGATATTAAAAAAATGTTTAGAATGATTTTGATTGACGAATCCCAGCGGGATTTATTACGCATTCTTTGGAAAGATAAAATTGACAGTCCCCTGTGAAGATTTTCAGATTAACTACAGTTACTTACGGCACCATACCTTGCGACAAGATTTTTGAAACAGCTTGCCATAGATGACTGTGACAAATATCCATTAGCTGAAGATGTTATAATGTCTCATGTCTATATGGATGATCTTCTTACTGGAGCAGATGATTTAGAATCTGGAAGAAAACTCCAAGAACAACTAGTGTCACTACTAAGGGGTGCTGGAATGGAACTTCACAAGTGGTCAGCTAGTAATACATTGCTATTACCAGACTCAATGTTTTAAGATAAAGACCTTTCTTATTCTTCTTCAACCGAGACCTAGGACTCTTGTGGAAGCCACATCCAGACTCATTTGCTTTCAAGATTTCCCCCATGACTTCAAACTGTGACAGTCTCATAGTCACAAAGAAATCAGTAATTTCTATAATCGCAAAGATATTCGATTCTCTTGGACTGATTGGACCCGTAATAACAAGGACCAAAATCTTCCTCCAGTCTTTGTGGCAGTTGAAACTTGATTGGAATTATCAGTTGCCTTCGAACTTAGTTTCCTATTGGAAATCCTTCATAGATGCTTTGGAGTCTATAAACTGTCTCAACATCCCACGTTATTGTCTACAAGATAAGTCAATCAGAACAGAGTTGCATGGCTTCTCTGACTCGTCTGAAAAGGCTTACGGTGCTGCACTTTACTTACGATGCATTGATTCAAGTGGACAAATTTCTGTTAGGCTCCTTTGCTCCAAATCAAAGGTAGCCCCACTAAAAAGTATTACTATACCACAATTGGAACTTTGTGGTGCAGTACTTTTATCAAAGCTTCTTAAAAGAAACCTTCATGCTTTTAAAATCAAAATATCAGTCAAATTTATCTTTGGACTGATTCCAGCATTGTACTGGCTTGGATCAAAAAGCCACTTACTCAACTAAAAACCTTCGTAAGAAACCGGGTCAACATAATTCAGGAGCTCACAGAAAATGATTTTTGGAAACATGTGAATTCCGAAAATAACCCTGCTGACATCCTTTCAAGAGGTATTAGTCCAGATAAAATTCAACATTGTGGACTTTGGTCCAGCTTTCTTGCATCAGTATAAAGAACTGGAACCTTACGACACTTCTACCGTCGAAGTTGATCTTTTCCTACAAGAATTAAAGGAAACTTCGGACATTCCTCTATGTGCCTTATTAAAGACCTTTGAACCGCTGGATATAATTAGTAATTGCTCATCATTTACTAAGTTGCAGAGAGTAATTGCCTGGTGTAAACGATTTAATGAAAATGCAAGACATCCAAAGAGCCAAACTATGGGACCTTTAAAGAGCAAGGAACTATCAGAATCCTTAAAGCGTATCATAAAAATACTCAAAGAACTTAATTTTCTTATGAAATTCAATATTTAGAAAAGGGAATTCCTCTTCCAAACTCATGTAAATTGTTAAACTTGCATCCTTTTTTTGATGATAGTGGATTACTTCGAGTTGGAGGACGGTTAAAAAACTCCCCATCCCAATGAATCAGAAACATCCCATAATTCCCACCAACCATAATTTTACTTGTATTGTTATTAATCATTTTCATATTCTCTATTTTCATACAGGTGCTGAAACAACCAAAGCAAAAATTAGGAATAGTTTTTGGATACCATCCGCAAGGAATGTAGTTAGAAAAATTCTTAGAACATGCATCACCTGTAGAAAAATTAGTGCTAAAGGTTCGCAGCAATTAATGGCTGATTTGCCAGCTGCGAGAGTCACCGCTTGCAGAGTTTTCACTCAGGTAGGTATAGATTATTATGGACCCTTCCAGTTAAGAACTTTTTCTGGAAAATGCAAGCATATTATAGGAAAGTTTTTTTTTTTGTTTTACAGTTAAGGCTATCCATTTAGAAATAATTAGCGACTTAACAACGGAAGCCTTTCTTGCAGCTTTAAAACGGTTTGTGGCCAGAAGAGGGCGACCCATTGAGATCCAGTGATAATGGTCGGAACTTTGTAGGTGCAAATAATGAATTAAGAAAATACTGAAAGCATTATTTAAGGGAAAAATGGATTTTTTGTCTAAAGAACAAATCAGATGGAACTTCAACCCACCTTCCGCACCACATTTTGGTGGTCTGTGGGGGTTAAAATACCATTTTAAGAGAGTAATTGGCAATTAAATTTTAAGTCATGAAGAATTTGTAACACTTACAGTTCAAATTGAAGCGGTTCTTAATTCTTGACCGATTTGTCCTCTGTCTAATGATCCGAAATCTTAACTCCTGCACATATTCTGATTGGATCATCATTGGTTGCAATACCTGATTACACTGAGATCCCCATGAATAGATTAAGCCGATGGCAGTTGGTACAAAAGATGAACCAACATTTTTGGCGCAAATGGTCTTCGGAATATTTAAATAGACTGTAACAGAGACCCAAATGGTGTAAGGGCAATGTAGGTTTCAAAGAAGGGGATTTAGTGTTAGTTAAACCCTCAGAGAATTCAGACACTTTAAAATGGCATTTGGCACGCATTCTAAAATTGCATCCTGGTAAGGATAATTTAGTCAGAGTAGTGACTTTAAAGGATAGCCAGGGAATTTATAAAAGACCAGTCACTAAAATCGCTCATTTACCATATGTCAATTGATTTTATCAGAATTGTATAGTTGTCATG
>BMAO01007333.1:0-23122 GCA_019973975.1 Trichonephila clavata
ATCACAAACAGAAACCAGCAATATATTTTATAAAAAACAATCAAAATAATTTAAATCAGCATTTAAAATCGTGGAGGATTACATACCATAATGACTAAAGACGCGAGATTCCCAAGTTCTAAAAAGGTCATGAAGAATACAAAGAAACTGTAAACTCAAGTGTCATTCTCGCTATCCGATCTTGGCTTAGAACAGGGATGGCCAACTCAAATGACCTTGCAGGCCACTTCGGAAAAACATTATAATCCTGCGGGCTGCAAACAAAAATTATTTATCTTTAAATTTTTTATATTTAGACCCATCACAAACATTTATTGGAATGAAAATTTAAAACCGAATGAATTATTATTGATTTCATATTATTTTTCATTTATACAAGCATAGATAATTTATAATAATAATGCAAGGATCCAAATATGTCTAACTCTAGCAATAGGCAGCACGATGGAGTTCTTATGATCGTTTTACGCACTAAATGTAAAATTTAAATTTTTTAGTAAATATTTAAGAATATTTATAAAAAAAATTTTTTAAATCAAATTCATGAGAAACATTGATTTTTTTTCGATCTTTTGGATGCATTTTATTCCATACAATTAAAAGCATTACCTTAGACGTAAATATAAATATAAGAAACTCCATAGGATTAACATTACGCTCGGGTTTTCGTGGTGGCATGTCAACGGGAACCTTAACGGTGCAAAAGAAAATTTCGGTAGTAACTTCGAGGTTGCAGAAAAACGATTCATTTCTTTAGGAAAAAGGTTTAATACGGATGAGTTAGTATTTGAAAGGTATAATTCGGTTATGAAAAAACATATAAAGCACAAGGAGTTATAGAAAAGTGTAAAGAAATTGAACATTTGCAAAATTTAAAGATTCCGCGATATTACTATTCCCCCACACAAGTTTAATTAATATAAATGATTTACAGTTATATGTATTTTCGGATGCTTCACCTAAATCTTTTGGAGCTGTGGCCTACTTAAGATGTAAAATTTCTGATAACAATTTTAATACTAGATTCGTTATTTCTAAATCTAGAGTAGCCCCTATTAAAAAGATTAACCAATTAATCGGCTGTATCACCAAACAAAAACTCGTAGTATTTCTAGTCACTCTACCTAAAAATCTGGATAACTTAAAAATATTTCACCTTACATCAATCTGCTACTTAGCAATTAGGATCGAAGGCTCCAATGCAATAAATTCCACCACACTGCCGAAAATTACCATGTTACACCCCGCTGTCTGAAATGCGGAGAGGCACATCAAACACGCGACTGCGTCATTAAACGCGTTGAAAACACATGCTGCATAAACTGTCATGTGTACGGACACATGGCAAACTACTTAAAATCCCCTCTTTACCCGAAAACTCGTAAAGGTTCCAAAACATCACAAAATAATTATTCAACTGTCGTAGACTGCGTTGTTCGCCCACACATAACTTATGCTCAGGCCGCTTCTAATAAACACACGTTAACAACAAAAACACTCAACAGATGGCGAAATTCAAAAGAGGTAATCCTGCTACCTCCCAGCAAACTCAGACCAATCAAGCTATTATTAAACCCCCAGCTATTCAAGATTTTAATTTAGATGACACCTTCTCTCAAGCAATAATTTTACATACTCTCAAGCAAACAATCCAAGCTCTAGCTGTTCTAACGCAGCAAGTAGCTGCACTTTCATTAATAATCCCCCCCTCTCAACCTAAAAAAACAAACAATAAGAAAAAATTATACGTCCTAATATCTCGATAAAAATAATGAATAATCACCAATTGATTGACCTTAAACTTTGCTCATGGAATGCAAAAGGCATATTAAATAAAATTTGTAATTTAAAATTTACGTAGAGAAGTACTCTCCCGAAGTAATTCTCATGCAAGAAACACATGTGAGACCTACACACAACATTAACATCTCCAACTACACATCAATCGCATCTCGGACAGGAACGCGTGTGGCGGTACTTGAATTCTTATCAAACGTATTATTCCTCTTTGTAACTTACCCACATCCCCTCCAGTACGTAGAATCTACTATTGAAGTTCTCGCTCCCCCAAATTTAAATCCTATCTCAATAATTTCTGTTTATGTTCCTCCTAGTTCGGACGAGATTGTTTACTCTCGATTTTGAACACACACACACATCTCCTACAGACCAACAGCAATTGTGTGATCTTTTTTTTTGGCAATCTTAACGTCACATACAATGAATGGAACTGCTCAATTAACCTTTTGATGACGGCTGGCCGATCTAAAGGCTAAAAGGAAAGACGACGCTGGCCGATGTAGCGGCCAAGCACTGCTTTTCCCTCTA
Organism: Trichonephila clavata; assembly: GCA_019973975.1. Lineage (NCBI taxonomy): Eukaryota > Metazoa > Arthropoda > Arachnida > Araneae > Nephilidae > Trichonephila > Trichonephila clavata. Next base: position 2,329 of record BMAO01007333.1, read on the forward strand.
AACAGCTTTCAAATCATCGTGGGTCCTATTACACTGTCCTGAAACATCAATAGCTTGACTAGTTTCTTCTGTATTCAGAAGGGAGAGGAATAGAGTTCTCTCTTTCATCCTTATCCAGAAATCCCTCTTTTTTTCCCCTTATGTTTCTCACAAGCGGTGAGCGCATAGTTATTTTTGTGATTTTGTCATCTCGATTACTTAATCATTTCATTTAAAATTAATTTCATTTTAAATTAATTTGATTTCTTTTTAAAAAATGCCTAAACGCGCGCGTGAAAGAGGACTTACCAATGAAGAGATTCAGATAGTTTTAGCTGATTTAGAAGACGATTCCAGTTTATGTATTTTTTTAAAATTTGTATTATAATCAAGAACAGTATTATAATTCTTGTATAGTTTTGGTTCATCTGAAATGTGTCATTGAATTTTTAAAACGAATTTGTAAATTTTGTATCTTTCCTTATTTTATGTGTTAAGAAAACTAATGAAATGAATAACAACTTTCTTCTATAAATTTGAATATTCCGTAATAGAAAATAAGTGAATAATTGTTTTCAAAAAGTCCCCCATTAATTAAAATCGTTATAGTACATAGCATATTTCCCAAGCCTGCTCTTTTTGCTTCAGTTAGATAATTTTTAGTATTATGATTGGTTTACTTCGTACGCATAAAAACTATAAAAAAATCTGTAAAATTACACCTTTTTACCTTTTCTAAATAATTTTCCTTGTAATACATCCCATTATTACCTTTTTGTAATAAATAAAAAATGTAACCTCAATTCTTATTGTATAAAAATTTCTAACCAAGAATAAAATTTATTTGTTGTTAAAATATGAAATATTATTGGATTAATTGTTGAACTTAAACAATATTTAATTATTTGGAAATGAATTTTTATTTTTAATGTGTTTTTCCCTTTACTTTATTATGCAAATAATAATATACATTAGTATTATTAAGAAATATATGTTACATATAAAAGTTTTACTTTCAAAGTTCATTAAAAAAAGCGCCATAACTTTAACTGGTGATTTTTTTTTATGATTTTTACTTTATTTTCTTTTCATACTAAGGAATATAATTACATATTTTCATAATGCATGTTTTTTTACTAATACGCTAATAGCTATGCATCTGTCAGATTTAAAAATATACTTCAGTTCTATATTTTTATTAATTTTCATACCTGTAAAACTACTTAAAAATATATTTGTAGAGAATTTAAAGCAATTTTTGCATTCAATTTTTGAGGAAAATTTGTGCATAGTTACACAATGTACAGAAACATGTACAGAAACATGTTTTTACTGTTATCTTACGTTATCAGAGGCGGATTAAGCTAGTTGGAGGCCCCTCAGGGTAAAAGGTTTGGGGCCCCCTGGGCTGAAAAGTCGAAAAAATTCGCTGACCTTAAATTCTCAAAATAAAATGTATAGCTAAAAAAAAAATTAACGGCACAAAAAAGAACTTTTAACTTTATTTTAAAGAATTAAAAAAAAACTCTTACTTAAAAGCTTAAAATTTTGCTATATAACTTTACGTCTTGATTTTTCTTGGGCAAATTCATCGATTATTTTTGCAGTATCTATTTGGTCCAAAACATCTTGTTCTTTGTATAAAATGGCCATGCTGTTCAGTTTGTCTTCTCCCATACTACTTCTTAAATAATTTTTAACACGCCTTAAAACCGAAAAAGATCTCTCACTTGATGTATTTGATATTGGTATAGTTAAAAATATTTTTAAAAGTATCTCGACATTGTCGAGACCATTTCTTTTGCAACTCGATAAATTTCTAATGGAGTGTTCATAGTAGCTTTGTTTTCTTTTAAAAAATAGCAAAAACTGATCCAATTCATCGTCAAAATTAAGCGATTCACAATATCGTCTTTGTAAATATCCTTTAATTTTTGAACAGCTTTCTTCTTAACTTCAGAAAACCTCTCGTCAAAAAATACAAAAAAGGGTTCTATAACAGTTTCATATATTCCAGCTCTTCGGGATAGTTCTGCATTTGTCCTATCGCATATGGCATAGAATGAGTTGAACAAGAAATGTTCCCTATTTTCCAATTCATGACCTTCTTTAGTTTCACCGAAAATAATTTTTCTCTTTCGCTGCCTGCAAGCTTGTCCAACTTCCTTTTCAAATGAGAGCAATGATAAAGCAGTTGCTTCTTGTTCTACTTTTCCAAATTCATTCCTGAGATTTTGTATATAATTTTCTAAAGATTTCAGTAGATTAGATCCTTTTAATAGCTCACACCCAACTGATTGTAATGCTTTGCTGGTAGCACTCACCCTCTGGAGTATGGTATGCCAAATCACGGTCATTAGGAAGTTTCATACTTTCCCATGTGTTTCAAAAGTACCCAATGATTAAGTTGGCTGTACGCTAGGCTCTAGTTAGCCGCGGTCGACTCAGTATTCCACTCTTTTACCAAACACCCCAACGCAAACAAAAATATATATACAGCCCCATCAATTTTTCTTTATATTATTATTATTTCAGGTCGCAATCTAATGTACTTTCTTAATTTTAATTTTATTTTTAAATTTTTAGCTTTTAAACTTTTTACTTTTTCCCACCTCCCAATAAACATGGCAAGTGTAATTTTTAATGCTCCCTCAAATTCAAGATAGGGGATGAAGACCTCATCAGAGATCATGTGCCCCAATGACCATTCTACCATGTTTCAAAAGAGAAGTTGCCTCCAGTATTGTGATCTTCTTCTCCTCATTTGTATCACGGATTTCAGCCAGGGCCTCTTTTATGTGTGTATAACCAAGTCTTACAGCTCGTACGGCATTTGCTCTTGCTGACTATCGTGTATCTGAAACTTTTTCACAGATATTGCATGTTTACTCCTTTCCAGATTTTTATTTAAAATTCGCCAGCGATGGGTTGACGCAGAAGAAAATAGAATAATTGCTGTACAAGCATAAAACATTTAATTGCATCGCTACAGCTTTCTGCTGCTAAATTTCCTACTAAATTTAAAGAATGACTGGCTATATAAACGGTGCTTGGACTGTGTTCTTTAATACGTACCTGTAGATCTCAGTACCGCCCGGACATATTAGACGCATTATCAAATGATTGCCCCCCCCCTCCACAATTTTTAATATTCAGTCCAAATTTAGCTAAAATTTCTAAAGAGCATTAAATTTTTCCCCCCAAACTCTCATAAAATTACATTACATTTTTTTTTCTTCAAATTTTCTGTGTGTGATGGAAGTATGAAATTTCCGATTTAATGCACACATATTTTGTTTAATTCTTTTACACTTTACAGAAATTACAGTTTAATTTCTAGAACAAAACGTAGCTTAGCTTCCAGATTACTTATAATCAAAATTATTAAAATGTCTCAACCAAAAGTAAGCATTGAAAAATTCTAAGGTTTTCTTTTAAAAACTGTAAAAACAATTATAATACTCTTGATTTGTAAAGTTACCTTTTAAAGTTTCTAAATATAAGTTAATAAAACATTAACTGAATACAAATGTTTTTTACACATTGTAGTTTAATATTATTACTATGCTTGTTTGTTTTTTCAAAAATCTTAATACTTTGTGACTAAACGGAACAATAAAACATTTCAAAAATAATTTGAAATTTCTAAGATAACTCAAAACTTTTCGACAAACGCCACAATATCACAAAGGAAATCTACAATTTTTTAGCTAAATTTATATCTTAATTACATTCAAAGTTCCATTTCTCAAAATTAAACAATCTTACTACATATTGAATAACTTTTCACATTTCTATTTTGTTTGAACTCACTCTCTCCTCTCTTCTTATCTACTTTATAAATTGTGTTTATCATATTTTTATTTCTGTAATATATTTTGCTACCACTTTAAATGGTTTTAAACTAGGAGCAATTAAAAAATAGTACCTATATTTTTCAACATTTATTATTGATCTGTAAAAATAAACATTTCATTAAATGCTCTTTATAAGAAATTTCTGCTATAGTATTGGCATTGTTGCCTTTTTTAAAGATTTTAAATATAGTTATAGATGAGAGAGAGAGAGAGAGAATTTTGATTAACTTTATTAGAAGCATACAGAATGTTATACAATATTTTAAAGAAATTATGCATTTTAAAGTAATTATACGATTTTTAAGTATTTTTATAATTAGTTACACATATTTAATTATTAGATTGCACTGAATATCCTTTCAAGTTGTCTGGACAAGTCTTAATCAAAAAAGTATCGCGAGCAAATCACTCTTAAAATGATAATAAATGCAAAAAGAATTTGTGCTTTTTAAATTTAATCTTACAAAATAATGGTTCTCTTAGCAGTCTCAAGTATATTAGAAGAATTATATGTTTATTTCACGTTAAATAAAAAGAAAGAAAAGTGTATTTTTAAGTAAACTTAATATACTTTCTATCTTTGAAAATTCTTTTAACAGTTTGAAGCAATTTTAATGAAATATTTAGAAATTATAGATTGGTTCATATATTACTAAACAAAATTATCGTAATACGTTAGGATTACAAACAACATAATAAATATAATAACGTTTTATTTCAATTTCGAGTTATTGTTAGGATTCTTTTAAGTATGGTAAATAACTAATGAATGTACTCAAAATCTCATTCATGTTTGTATTTTAAATGAACTATTATCGCTTTTATAACTGACTCAAGAAATTATTTTTATAAGAGAGGCAAATAATATTTTTTCATTTGAATAACAATGCCAATCGAAAATGTTTTAAGATTCAAGCTACGAAAACACATTTAAATATGTTAATAATCATAAAAATATTCTAAGAAACTGATGGCAGTTATTTATATTTATGTATGTAAATCGAAAAGTAAATAAATAAATAAAATAGTAATGACAAAAATGCGACAAAATATTTTTTTCACTTTATCTTACGCACTGATTAAAATACCTGCGCATTAAATCTTAAAATTTTAAAAGATAATTTGAAAAGGAAAATATAGTTACCTTTTTTTGTTGTTTAAACACGGTTCTCCGATTTGTCTGTATAAGAGCAGGAAGCTGAAAGAAATTAGTTCGGAAGTCAAACTGACGCAAAATTTCCTCAGTTTACTTCGAAAAGGGGTCTTTTTCTCATGGCCATTCTGTCCCATTCTTTTCATTCGTCCTTAAGCCTGTCATAAATCTTGATCGTGCTTTTCCGGATTGTGCTTTTGTCCAGTGAGCCGAAATTCTTCTTTAACGCGCCCCTCCCCCTTCCCCCAGACAACCAACGTTGAGAACTCATTGATACTCCTTAAAAAAATAATTAACTATAGACTTGGAGGGTGACAGAAGACTTCAGGCGCTTATGGTCCTATCTTTTCTCGGAAAGGGAAGCAGTTATCCAGCCCTTGCTCACCATGAATGCACATTCAGTCTCTTGGTTGCTACAGAAATAAAAGAGAACCGGGATAAATATAATATAATGCTCTCTTTCACTGGACCATCTATGGAAAAAATTCCGAATAAGGGCCAAGCCTTCCTGTAGCTTCTAGTGCGACGTTTATTACACTCAATCAATCAATAGACGAAGGGGTTATTGTCATTTACAGGCACATAACATTCTGAATGGATTTTTCCCATCCTAGTAAGTGTTATCTGTTTTTCACTTCAAACGATCTTTCTGTCGATCCGCTTTGAATGAGAAGTTTTTCCTACAAAGATCACACCACTCCTTGTCTTCTCATTATTTTGAGTAATTTTACCAGCTTTTAAACTTTTCTTATTGCGTTTCCTGAGATTCAGAATTCACACGGAAAACTTATATCGTTTTATACCAGTGACATACTATTTTATAAACGTAAAAAGGAACTCTTAATATGACCATTGATAACATTTTACGACTTTTTGCTTACACACGTCCAGGGCCTCTAGGGGAGCCCGTATCAGTGATACGGTGATAGCTACGCCCCTGATAAGAAGAAATGTTGTTCAAAAATGTTTCTCACAATTTAAAATCCATTCTTATTATATTCTTCATCTGTGGTAGTGCGAACTGTTAAAGTTTGCATGATTTCAAGAATTAGTTTGCTGATTGTTGAAATTCAGAGATCTACAATAGTAATGTTTACGACAAAATTCACATTTCTTACGATAGGAATATTGTCAACTTTTCATATGCAAGAGTACATTTTAGTTTTTGATCATTCTGGGGCCCCTGCGCACAACATCCGCCACACCACCAACATGGCTGGCCTGTACATAGTTCCCTTTCTCTATATTACAAAAACTTAAAATGTAGAAATACTAAAAGGAAGACATTATCAAACTAGAAACACACAAGCTTTTCTCAAAAATCAAACATATGAAAGCAAATGGTATAAAAATGATCCTATGAAACCAAAAAAATTAAAAAATTAAAGAACAAGATGCACATTACCTGAATTTTTAACTTTAAAAGCTAATCAAATTTAAGTTGACCTATGGTAAAAAATGCCAGCAAAATTCAGACCTTATGAAAGTATGCAAATATCCCTGTGATCAATTATTTCAATAGCCAAAGATCCTCTACAGTTTTTTCCAAAAAATAACTTTCATATATTTCACTATTTGATTCATTCATCAATTTAGAGAAATTTCAATCTCCCTTAAATATTTCGATTTTTCTGTCATGCTGACTGAAATAAAACTGATACTAAATTTACGAAATACTTCGATCCAGTGCCGGATTACTCGTTAGGCGGAGTTGGCAGTTGCCTATGGGCCCCGTGCTTTTTAGGGACCCACAAAAGCATGTTCGGTTTTCTGTTAGTGCTCCAAAAACAGGCTACAGGGCCTCGAGAACTCGACTGCCTAGGGGCCTCCATGTCGTTTAATCCGACACTGCTTCGATTTCTTTTCCCCACATTCTCAAAATATAAACACAAAAATCCAGATAACAATAAATCACGAACCTTCAAATACTAAATTCTTTCGAAAGAACTAAACATTGGTAGTTGTTTCTAGTCTGAGATCTGGGATCATTATTGTAATATAAGAATTCTGGGATCAAATTTTTAAAAACTTGGAACCGAAAACATATATTAAAGATCAAAGTTCAGGAAAACATTTTTTTTTTTTAAAAAAAGCAAAAAACAAACGGATTTCAACCGCAATTACATGTAATATATGAGGGCAATACTAATTGTTATACGATTCAAATGTGGGTAATCATTGGGTTTGCAATATCAGTACAAGATTTTTTGTTGCACGTTGAACTTATAACTGAAGTCTTATCAGCTTGGGGCCCATTGGTGCTCGGGGCCCCTGGCGGCCGCCAGTTCCGCCAGCCGTTTAATCCGCCTCTGACTATACCTTATATTGATGATAGATGTGCGATAGTTATTTAGCCGAATCGAACATATTACCTTTGAGTTATGGGCATGCAAGACATTATGTCTTTCAAAAGTTAAAATTTTTGAAAACATGCTATTTATAGAAAAATAATGTTAATTTTAATCTAAACTTAGGTTAACCAATAAACGAAATTGTGATTAAATATATTGTGATTACATTTAACTTGTATTTAACTAAGCAATATTTATCAAGTTCGGTTAAATTTATTTAAATATTTTAGTATAATTCTGATATATCTAAGCATATATCTTCATTCAGAAAGTTCTGAAATTGCAAATATACGCTGCATATATTCTTTTAAAGTCTAAAGGTTTTGAAACCCTCTAGAAACACTTCAGAAACTGATGGAGCATTTAGCTTCGATGATTTATTGTTGTGTAGATATTAACTATGCATATAATTGCATTGGATGTGCTTATTATTTTATCGTGTTTTGATTATTTTTTTAAATTACTATTTCCAAGATTATTAGTATCCATCATTTCGATGGAAATATTTACTAAATCTTTGAAGTTGTTTATTTCCCAAGGAAACGAATTTCATAAGTATACCTTGATGTTTCCTTCAACTCACTTGTCTCGCGTTCAATTTGCAAGTCAAAATGAATAATCAACTCACCAATTCTGTAGTTAAATTATTATTCTTTGCATGATTAATATCCCATTGACTGATTAGAAGAGTCTAGGGTTTCAAATTTATCTTCAAGTACGTTTGAAAAGGATTGTTTTCATAGATATTTTCTGTTAAATGCGATTCTCTTTGCTTGTAATTTACAAAATCTAGGCATTGAATTTGGAAAAAAATGAAGGATCAAACCCACACATATTCTTTAAAAATAATGTAAATAATTTAAAATTATGATGATGGAAATGTAGTATATATCCGACTTTTTATAACTGTATTAATTTTTTTGCTTAAGCATTTTACCCAAAGAACAATATTAGTAGAGAAGGAACTTAAGTATACTACAAAAGAAGAGATAATATTTGATGAAAATATCATTTTTTTCCCAACAAACAATATTCTAGAAAAGCAATGTACTAATTCTTTAGAACCAACTTATTCGAATGGATAAGTAAATGAACTGCAAACAAGTCTTGCCGAATTCATTCGCAAATAATAATGCGCTAGAGAATATAGTTTATGTATTTTTAGATACTTTAACTGATGTGAGCTTGTACTTATAGTTAATCCTTCTAAACCGAACTTGCTGTATTTTGTTTTGTTTTGTAATGAGTGTGTCAGAGTCTGTTGCTGTAAATTTTTCTTTTGTATATCATTAAAGGTAGAGAAAATCTCAAATACTTTTTTTTAACTCGAAGGATTAACGAAAACAATTAGCAAAAACGTGTAGCACATTTCTTAATAACAAAATTTTTCTTGAAAAAAACTTCAGTCAGATTTTTGCATTAATATTTATTTGAATAAAGTTCTTAGTTTTATCTAGAAAAGATCAAAAATAAGAAAAATTCCACTTTTATTATTCATATTAACTATACATTGGAAATACATTTTCATAAATACGATTAATTTGACTCAAAACAGTCTAATGGTTACGCAGAAGTGAAACTAAAATTTTAAAAACACGTCGTATATCTAGTTTGTCTTCGCAGTCGATGCGAATTTTCGTAAACTTTATATCATAATTTTTAAGATGAATATACTATTCCTTTAAGATTCTTTACCTATCGTAGACAACTAACAATTAATATTAAGAACGAAATGTGTAGTATAAAAGAGATTAACCTGCTGAAATAAGCGTTGATCTTTTTAACAGTATTTCTCTGATTGAAATTTTTTTGAATTATATATATATATATATATATATATATATATATATATATAATTCACATAAATATACACAAAATAGTTATAAACCTAAGATAACTGGTCAAAATAGTAAAAAGTATATTAGCCCAAGCAAACTCCTCGCCTTAGGAACCAGGATTGCAGGTTTAAACAAAGTTTTGCGGCCAGCTAACCTTCACCTGTATTTGCCAATAACGGAAAGTAAGAAATGTCAAGAGAAGTTTAACTATTACAAATAAAACCACAATCTATTAATATAAAACGATAAAATTATACCCTATAATAATTAATAGTATATGTTAAAGTCAATGCTAAAAACAATTAGATGAAAAAAACTTACGATGTGAGTACAGTAATAACCATTTTTCCCGCGCGAAAGAAAGGAGTTCATCAGTAACGCATAAAATTAGTAAGTTGTGATAGAATATCATTAAGTCTAAATATATACATTTAAAAACTCTAAATATTGTTTTAGAATTTATAGAAAATAAAAGTACAACCCAGACATACACAATTAATTTTAAATAAAATGTATTATTATTAATTTATTTAGCATGTGGCGCCATCTATCGATTAACTGTACAACTAACTAAAATGCTGTTGTTATTACATATTGTCTCTACACTGAGAACTAATAGAAATATAACTGTAAATAAAATTATTAAGGTATCCATGTTCAATACAATGTTTAATAAAGTTATTAAAATTTAAATATATATTACATTTATCACTAACTAATACATTATTATGATAAATATAATGAAAAATAATATTTCTACATATAGATATAGATAAATTTGACTTCCAGTATGGCACTTTAAGAATGTTAAAATTAAAATCATCCCTTTTATCATAAATATTAATATGTAATTGATAATCCTTAATATATAATGGTACATCCAAGTAATTAGTTTTAACTGGATTACAATTAATTTTAATTAGGTTTAAGTAAGTGGAATAAAAAGTTATATGGGGTTAACATTATTATTTTTACCAAAAATAATTAGATCATCTATATATCTAAAAATGTAATAATCATTATTAATAATAAATTTATATTCGTAAAAGTGCAAATATAAATTAGCCAAACTATTGCTAGCAGGGCCATATATATAATGTAGTCTCCGTAAGGATTTACATAGTTCAAATTACTTGGCTCTGAAACTTCAGTTATTAGATTCCCTTTTCAATTATTTTGGTTACATTTGAAGCGTGTTTAAATCCCTTCTACCCTGTGATCCAGTTAAAGATGTGGAAGAAACTAAAGGATCATACGACATGATGAATTCCATTTATTTTATTTATCACTATAAACAACTCAAACACGAATAACACTAGGAATAAGATAATTCAATTCAGTAATCGAGCGCAAGAGAAAGACGAGATTCGCGTTTGAGGAGAATAAGCTCAACACTGAGAGGCTCTTACTTTAATATTACTTTACACAGAGCTTACGTATTTAATGACTGCACTATTAGTTTAACACTCTAAACATCAACTTAAATTAAGGTCACAGTACCTGAACTCATGCCGTCTTCTTTTTAATTCAAGTTTACTTTAACACTTCTGTGTTGTAGTCTTTAACAAGACATAAACCAATTCTGGTAAGATTCACCTTGTAACGAACTTATCACGTCTTGTTATCTATACTTCAGGCTTTCTTACTTTTTGTTTACGTATTCTCCTCAGTACCAATTCACTAAATATTGATTATTCACTTCACTTCTAATCCACTCACGATCCACTAACTCTTAAGCTCGCGAAGAAGGAATATATATATATATATATATATAAACTTAATTTGCATATCACGTTTTCTTTTCTTAAGAGAAGATTGGTTAAAATTGCTAGCCGAAAAGAATACCCAAAAGGAGTTAGTTTATGGTCGCGTATGGTCCGTAACACAATGTAGTGAGAAGTGGAATAAAAATATAATGATTTGAAGCTACCTGTTTATTTTTTTATTTCTGTATAGGGAAATTACTTTAGATGCAGATCCCCTATAAGTTCATTAAAATTTAGAAAAAAGGTTAAAATTGACAAATTTATCAATTAGGAAATGAGCCAAAAAATTTTTTTCTACATAATGTAGTTCATGTATGCATTTTACACAGTAAATATCAATTACTTATATAAAATCATTTTACGTTCTTCGATTTAGTAGCCCTTTGAACAAAGAACGCTTTTTCATAATAAAATAGAAACATAGAAAAAAAGCAGACAACGAACAACGGTTCTTCACTCAATATCTGATTTTATAAAGTACCCTCAAAAAAGCATTTGAATATCAACATAAATCCTATGAGAGACCGTCATCTAAAATTTTAAATATTATGAGAAAGATAACTTATTTTTTCTGTGTGATTCTTTCCTTAAATGTCAGGGTTTTTTTTCGTATACCATATCCTTGGTTCTTTTTTATTAAGAAGTCTTTTTCAAAAAGGACTATTTTGTAAACACGTACATGTCCTTATCATAAAAGACTGCAGAGTTATTTATTTTTAGAACATTGGAAACGTTCTCTCACTCTCACTCTCTCTCTCTCTCTCTCTCTCACAGCTGAATACAAAATAAAAACACAGTACAAAAGGTGGTGGCCTTTGAAGAAAAACAACCTCATATTTATGAAACAAAAAACACAAAATGAAATAAGAAAATACCAAATCGATCCCATTTATCACCAAAAGGACTTTTAAGTCACATTTCAACCAATATTTTTGAACAAAATTTTCATTTCAGTTTAAGAAGTCTCATTCACCATAAAAACAAAACCCTCCTTCAAGAGATGGTGACATCTGTCTACTCAAATAAGATGATTGCAAAAGAATGGGAGTAGGGTTTCAATTGATAGACCTTCCAAAACAGTAAAATAAACAATCGCAAAAAATCAAGGTTAATATAGATAAAAAAAATAAGGGGATGGATGAGCTACATATTTCTTAGCGGCGTCATGGCTTACTTAGAATATATTATCAATAAATGATTGTTAAAAGCCATAAAAATTAAATGTAAGTCATAATTAATATGGAGTTACTACAATACTGATCAAATGTTTTTTGGCCTTATATAATATGATCACGTTAGAAAGCAAATTAAGATACTGCATTTAAAAGCAAATTAAATAAATAAAAACTAACATTTGTTTCAGTTAAAGTACTATTTCCATAGCAGTGTTGTTTTTTTAATCCAAACTTTTACATTCGCATTTCATGACTGGAAAATTTCTTTAGCTTTTCAATAATACTTTCTGTAAAACTTTCACGTAAAAAATTTTTTTCTTCATTTTTTTAAAAAAAACTTCATCAATTATAATCAGAAATTTTAACAAATATGTGCAGAAAGTAACAACTTAGTTAAATAAAATAAATTCTATCAAATTCAATATATTTAATCTCTTTGATAATAAATAGTGATATAGTAAATTTTTACACATTAGAAAATGTTATTTTAAGTCAATTTAATAATTGCAAAAATATGCATTTAGACAAAAAATATATTTTTAATTCTTATTTTTAAATAATTTACTCAAAATATAGGCATCTATTTCGAACTTACTAAATTTTGTTAAATAACACAGCAAAGAATCTCTTGATACCAAACATACCATCTTACCATGTTAGACATATTTTGCGTACAGAAGCTTTTAATCCACTTATTTCATATCCAAGCAAATGTTTCATTCGAAAATTACATGATAATTCTTTTGTGAAGTAATAAATGTGATTAAAGAACGAAAAAAATGTTCTCGATCGATAAAATAGATCGAATAAAAGTTATGTTATTTATATATTCTCAAATTTTGTGCATTTCTATTCAACTCAAATGAATATTAAACAATATGTATGCATTTGGTATAATATACGATATTGAAAGTGCTTTATGTGTTTTCCAGTATATTTTTAAGTAACAGATGAACGGGAATTTTTGTTGAATTTATATTTAAAACAGAACTTTCTCTAGCATAACTCTTAAGAATCCCAAAATTCATGATCTATGAAAATGCCTTAAGGAAATAACATTCAATGCATTCGTTGTATGCAGTGAGCAATACAACGAAAAGTACTTATTTAAGCGATGCATATTTAAATCTCTCACCCCAACAATGTTATCCCTTTATTAAAATCGGTTTATATCCTTCACATTTTAAAAAAAGTTACGCAACAAATTTCAAAACCTTTTTTTTTTCCCCTTTCATAATACTTGACTGGATCCTTCATCTCTAAAAAACACGTCCTTTCACCCATATAAGAAGAATAGACCGCGTTTGGATTTGCTATCGTTTGTTTCAAAAATCACTCCCACACAACAAATTTTTCATCTCTTCTCTCAGTTGGGATTTGGCTTCACCAACAAGAGATCAATTTCTCAACTTCAGAATAATGAATGTTTCTCCCTCTTTTGTGAATTATGTAAACTGCCGGAGAGCAAAACAGTCTATCATTAATCAAATAGCCAATTCGCCTTGACTCAAACTCCTGACAAGGGCATACGATCGGAAGTAAAAAGCGAATAATAGAAAACACGCTTTCGTAAAGAAGCAAGGCTTCCCAGAAAACCGATAATGAGTACTAATTAATCAACCTCGGAAATTCTACTAACAACTATTCATTGCTGATTCAATAAACATTTTTTTCGACCATTTTATATTTCCGGTATGTGAGAAGAATTAGAATTACTTATTTCATGCGAAAGAACAGTTTTGCTTGAGTTAGATACTTGGCTTTGGGATTTTCTCCATTAGTAATATACTAGCATGGATCAACTTAGAAAACCGTTGGTGTCAAAAACCATTCATTTTCCTCAAATATTTAGCAAAATAAAAGAAATTCTTCCTCAACGGGTATACAAAAGTGAATTACGTCAATTCCATAAATCAAATAAGTCATAATAGATTTTGACTCTGTGTTCCAAGATTAATTCAAAATGTGGATGGAATGAAATGAAAGAAAAAAAGAAACAACGAACAACTTCTCTTCTGAAATTTATAGATGGGTATTTGAAAAATTAGTAGATAAAAAATGTCTTTTTATTAATTTTACTTTCTCTTTGTTAGTGGAATTAATTTCCTTTAACTATCTTGCTTATTCTTATTTTCCACTCTTTTCAGGTTTTCAAGACGGTAAAATTTTATAAATTTAAATATCTTGGGATATTTGCAGAATTACATACAATTGAATAACAAATGTTGTGTCTTCTGATTTTATTCGAGCAAGCAAAAATTCTTTTGAAATGCCGACTGATTTTTATTTTATTACTTCTAAAGAATTCCTTCATAATTCAGAAATAGGTGAAATTTTCCAAATTTTTATGAATTGCAAAACATAGAAGATAGTTATGAAGAATGTTTTATTTCAATTTTTTAAAAAATTATCTGTAGATAAGAGATGAGTATTGTTTTAGAAATAATCAATGAGCTTTGTAAGAAGTTGGAGGTGGTTGTTGTTGTTGCTTATGGCCACCTGATCGACAGTAACATCAGATCAAGGTCCACGAAATTCATCGCGGCTAATTGCTAGAATTTTACGCCTGTCGTTAGCCTTAGCTTTGAGCCCCATTAAGGTGACACCACGGTTTTTCTCGGTACAACACGATAGATGGCGACACCATTTGGACCCACTGATTTAACGAGCACGTTCTCTGTGTGTACTCGGCGGATATTTGGTGGCATCGAGCATTGAACTCAGGCCTTCCGGTCTGGAGACCGATGCTCTAACCACTAGGCTACCCAAGGCCCCAGTTGTAGGTGGTAGCTGGTGTGACCAACTTAATATTCCCAGGAATCAGCAGACAGCTCAAACTCGTTTTTTTAATGACCTCATAAAATCTTTTAATTTTCAACAGGGCCGGAAAATCTTTCCACAGTGTCAAAGGAGCAAGACTAATCAGGCCTCCCAAAGTCATATTCTTAATTGCTTGAATTTTGCTATTGACGAGGATGGCGAGGATTTTGTACTTTTTGACGATTTTTGGTTTCATGGAGATGGTGTGTAGCTAAGCTACACCATCTGGGATAAGAAACAGCAACACATTGTATAGCTAGTTTCATGTCACGTCCACTGCGTCACTGTCCATACCAATCAGTATACACTGTGGTTGCTTCATCTGATAGGAGCCAGTTCAAATATACGCAGAAGTTAGCAAAAATGGAAAAGTAAAATTGAATTTTTTTTTCCGAAAGTAAAGGACACACTCATCATGCGATTGGCAATTTATTCATCACTGCATTCTTTACCAATTTTGCCAGGAAAAAATTGCTGCAAAAATAAGTCAATTGATCTGTTCTGTTTTCGGGAAGGAAATCATGCCGAAAAACACGTATGAATTTTGGATTTAAAAAAGTCGATTTTGATTTTAATAATCGAAGACGTAGCGGTACTCCACTGAAGCCTAAACATGAGGATTTGAAAGTACTTCTCACAAAAGATGCATCTCAACTGTAAAAAGAATTTTCTAAATAACTATGAGTATGATAAAAAAATGTTTTGAATCCTTTCCACACAATGGGAAGGATTCAAATGACAGGAAGATGCATTCTGTAAACCAGATAAACAAGGAAGGTCTGTCTTGAAGTGTCTAAAAAGGAAATCTTTCTTGTGAAAACGATAGAAGTATAGATTAGGATAACACGAAAAGCATTGGAAGAATTCCGACGAAGCAAAAAACTTATCCTTTGCATCGGATGGAATATGAACGGTCTACTTTATTACAAACTGCTGGAACCTTGCGTAAGTGGAATGGACTAAATTCATGTGACGTCACGATCACGTGAAAACTATGTCACGTGACCACGTACTGTTTGTTTACTACAGTAGCTACGATAATTTCGTTCTTTTAGTTTTACATTATAATTTTTAAAATGTCTTATTTTGCTCAAATGGTTGATCGATCATTTAAAGAAACGGTTATTGTAGGAAATAAAATCATTTTTTAAAATCTGACAAAAAATCAGTGTTTTGAACTCGTACTTGTTATTTATCTTATCTCGTACATAATTAGCTATGTGTTACTGTAACTAAGTTGTTTATTTGGATTTAATAGTTTAAATTTTCATTGCTAAAATTATTTCTGCTTGGTTATGTATATCCTGTTCTTATAGTTACATAATTAAAATTGATTTCAAGGCCAATTTTTGTTTTAAAAAATAGTTTGTAACTTAGAAGCTTTTTCATTAATTTTTTCTGTTCAAGATAGTGTTGAAAGTTTTTGTAGATACTCTCAATTGGTATGTTTTATAAAAGTTAGTATGGATTCTGGTTTGAGATTTCTGGTTATATTTTTAAAAAATCTTGTGTTTTTTCCAAGTTTAGCGAGAAAAATAATTATTACAAATCAACAAGGAAACAGATTTTCAAATCCATACTAACCTTTTTCGCAGTAACCTATGAAACATAAATCACTTAAAATGACTAAAAAATTTTAAACATTGGGCATGTTATGAGTTTGAAAAGATTTAAATTCTTAATTTTTTTTAAACAGTGAAATAATAGCTGGTCAAACTGACTTTTTGCTGTTATTGTCTCCAAAAAACATTTTTAAAAAAGGGTACTTTTTAGCTTTAAAACAAAGTGACTTAAGCCAATTTTTAAAAAAACACACACACCTCAATTACTGGAAATTATTTGTTATGTCTGGTTGTACATTTTTTCTTGTTTGAAAAATTCTTATTTTTGAATACTATGGCCAAAATATATTCAATTAATTTTATGACCTGAAACGTTTATGGAATGTCCAACACAATAATCTTGTGATTCGCTGTTTATATATATATATATATAAATATTATTCATCATTGAAATTGTACAGAAATATTTGTTTGGTTTGATAAATTTTGAATTTAATTGTGAATGGAAATTTTATGTGACTATTCATTTATATATATATTGTATTGTATTTTTTCCATCTAATTTGCAATTCATTGTGCTGTAAAAATGAAATTCATTTTCACTAATGGATAAATATTATTAATCAAAAACTTTCATATTAACTCACTTTAATATGAGATGAACAATGGCTTAAAGTAAATTTTTTACGTTTAAATTGTATTTTGGAACCATCTATTGTTTATACATAAATCATTATTTTCTATTATTTTTATAAATTGTATGTAATTCAATAAGAAAAATTTATTTAAAATTAAGGATAATTAAATTGAATTTCTGAAAATTATTTCACTTTTTCTGATGGTACATTCCCTTAATATTGTACAATATAAAAGAAGTAGATCAACATGTTATAGGCACTTCATATAAAAAGAAGTATTTATTAAAAATTTTAATGTAAATTTTTAATATAGTACATATTTGCATTAATAATAACTTGTGATCCAAGTGTCGCATACCCATACACATGTTTTTTATTGCGTGATGTTATTTTTATAAAAGGTTTAATTTTTTTGTTTGATGCTTAATATAGCAACTGTTGAAGGTAACTTTTTAATATGCTGAAAGAGCTCTCAACACTTGCTACAGTAATTGCAACTTAAGAAAAAAGTATTAAAACAATTAATACCATGTAGAAATAACTCATTATATTTATTTTGCATGTATTGCAATATATCTTGTGTTATTTAAATCTCTTACATTCAAAATCAAATTCTGTTGCTAACTGATTTCATCTAAATTTTTGTTGTAAACTTAACAAATGTCTTAAAACTTTTTTCTAATTCATGTTTTTCGCAGGTTTTTAAATCAGAATTAATATTTGGTATATTTATATAAATCTATTCACGTAAAACTGTATCAATATTGCAGTGTTATAGAAGTAACATGTAAATTTCTCTACTGGGTTTTTTTATAATTTGCTAAGTTATGCACAATTCTATTTTTAGAGGTTTTTTAAAATTTTGTTTATAAATGATAAATTAACACAGGGTCATATTTACTTATTCTATTGAACTAAAAAAAAATTCCATTTATAGCTGTTCATATTATTTCATGGTTTCCACAAAGTGGGAGATTATTAAATGCTAAGAATTGAATGACAAGTCTTTAAAATATCAATTTGAGTCCTTACATTTACTTATTTATAAAAACTTTGCCATGTCCAATTTTTATTTTATTAGAATCATTTTAGATATCTTTATATGTATAAAGTATTTACATGTAATAATACATTGTAAAAATAAAATTCATTTTCATCAAACTGATCAACAATGAAATAAAATATTAATTTGAATTTTAAGTGTAGGTAGGCAAACTTGACGTAAATGTAATATATTTTATAGACAATTGTTATTTTTCATCTCTAAATGCTGGAAAAAAATGAGAAAATTCATGCATAACATTTTTGATATATATAAATTCCCACCCGTGTGAAGAACGAGTATACCAGTTAATAGCATACTAGTACAAAGGGAAAAAAAATTAAGAACTTTCTATAGTATTGATAAAGCAAACCACAAAATTACAGCATCATTTCAAATATCTTATACTGGTAAGCCACACTAATATAAAATATGCAATTCATGAAGTTGTAAAAAAAATTTCATCAGAGGATTAAATATATATGAAATACTTCCCTATCAACTCTTAATATTTTATGTACAAAATTATTTTAAAAAGCTTAACACTGTAAAACAGATACATCTATAAAATCCACAAATCATTAAAAATATGCATAACTACGAGGGGCGAGCAGAAAAAAAGGTTACAAGTCGAATAAAAAATATTTATTTACAATAGACAGAAAATACAAAAAGGGAATTAAGAGGCATATTCACCTATCACATTTCATCATAATCACCAAGTCTATTTAGGCATTTATCATAGAGAATGCAGAACCTACTTGTTTAATCTGTCTAGGTAGAAATCAGGTCCTTGTCCATTGGGCCAGTCTCAGTACAATATCGCAGCACATCAGAAAATGATATACTGCGTGCTACCATATCTCAATCCCAGCTCTGACGAGATTTAAAGCTGAGTTACCCGTTGATCAATCTAAGTAGTTTCTTCAATTCGTGCCGTGGTGATTTCTGTCCTTGCAACATGTTGTCTGCTCATTGCAGATGCGGACACATTTCATTCATATCACGACTCGCACTTCCAAACAATAACAATTTCCAAAGAATCTTGCCATTTCAATCTGCATCGTCCTGAACCATCTGGGTACTTTCACTATCTACCCGCAAACCAGCTGTATACCAAGTAGCACGATCTGTCTCCACTTTTGCAGAAACCATCTTTGTTTTCCGTTGGAACATAAACCGTTGCAAATACCTGCTTACAAAATGTTGGAGTGCCTCCAGCAGGACAAGTGCATGTTGCACTTATAACCTTAAGTTTAAAAAAAGTATTAAATATTAAAAAGAAATAAATTCTAAAATTAGATTGTAAATTTCTATGAGTTTTCGGTATTTACATATTAGTCTACTGGTTAATAAATGTTGAAAGATTTGTGCCAAAGTTAATTTTCAGCTTAATTTATATTCAATTATTTTATCTAAAGACCATAATTTAAATAAATAAATTATATGAATAAAAATTTTAAATAAGTGAAAATTAACAGTTTTTTTTATATAAAAACACATCATAAAGTGCTTGATTTAAAAATACTATGCCTTATAAGAAAAATTAGTAACAATTTGGGAGAATCTTAAATGTAAACACAACATTTCTCCATATTGAATTTAAGTTTTAAATGAAAAAATTTACATTTCTTTATCAAAATGGTTTGGCATTTCTTGTCTTTACTTTTAATGTGTTGGAATCAAATTAGGATTTACTCATAAATAGCAATAACTATGTAATGACTAAAGCATAATAATGAATATTCATTAAAATAGAAAACAATGCAATTGATATTCAATGCTACTCTAAAATATAAGAATCAAATTATAAACTTATCATTGATAATATAGCTATTCAAAAAATTTAAATTTGTCCATTCACATTTCTTTTACAGATGTTTAAAAAGCTGCTAAATTTGAATAGTTGCCATTACTTTTAATCTTTTAGAATCAACTTATAATTCAATGATAAATAACAATATTAATGTTATTAAAACCTATTTTGTTTTTTATAACAATGAGTTAAACTAAAGCATAAATGAGTAAATAGCAATGCATTCATAATAGTTTCAGAAAGTATCTAAATTAGAACACAAAATAATTTATAACTTAGCTCAGAAGTTGTTCTGATCTGAACAAATGACTTGTACTTTACTCTCTTCATTTATGCTTTTACAACGCTTTTGATAAAAAAATTAATACTTAACTGAGCAATCTCGGTAAGCGACATGTTACTCACAAATTTGTCATCGAATATAAAAAAAAGAACTACAAAATTAATTGAGAACTAAAATAACTGAGAGCTATATCTAAGTGAATCGAGAACTATAAACAAATACACCAGCTAACACTAGTCGAAGCAGACGAATACCTAATTAGATAAATAAATTACAAAAAAACAAAAATTATGTAAAAAAGTTGTTAAGATTATTTTCTAACAAATATATACACTAGAATAATGCAAGAAATACAATGATATCACATATTTTAATTAGATAAAATTAAAGCTAAAGAATGTCAACAATTTGCTTATACGGTTCTACCACAGTAATGCAAAACACGTGCAATTGTTGCCCAATTTGTCACGTGATTCCCCGCTTGGCGTCTGCCTGGTGTGAATTTCGTCCATTG
>BMAO01007334.1:0-41296 GCA_019973975.1 Trichonephila clavata
TGTCCTCAGTGCCAGCCTAGCGGTAGCTACGCTTCTACTTCAGTTACACAGTATACCTAAGAAAGGGAGTAAATAAAGTGAGAATGATAGGTTCGCCTAAGCTAAAACTAGCTTCGGCGGTCAGGAGGTGGTGGGGGGAGGTGGGACATAGTTTCGGTAGAAACGGAAAACAGCTTTTTCGTTTCGTTCTTCAATCCGAAAAGGGGGTTTTCGTTACGTTTAACAGCATGGGGGGGGTGGAATTCTTAGAAATCAGGTAGTATCTTCGTTGCGCTATGAGGCAAACGGTACATGAGGTGAGGCTGGTTCATGAAGTTAGATTGAGAGCTAATCGTCGGGTTGTCATGATTGCAGAATGGAAAGTTGAGGAAAGATTCGCTATTAGGGTGTGGATGGGTTCAACACAAAGTTCTTCGTGGAGAACAGATCTTGGGATGTACCTGGGAGCTCTGGCTATGACTCGAAGCGCTTTATTTTGAAGTCTTTGAATATCATTTAATTGTGTGTTACTGGCAGATCCCCAAATGGGGCATGCATACGTTAAGATGGGGCGAAGATAGGTTTTGTAAATAAATATCCGGTTTTTTAAAGAGAGTTTGGATTTCCTTCCAATCAGTACGTTCTATATATATATAGACATTTTTAAGCTAACTGTAAGTAGCGATTGATTGATTAATGAAAACCTGAAAATTATTTTATTATTTTAGATTCCTAAAAATTATCTATTATTAAAAAATGATGACTTTTTTTTTACTCAAACATCAAAATAGTTTTCTTTTATTGTTTAAATTTATTATTTTTTTTACTAAAGCAATATTTTTTTTTGATATGCCATGAATAGAAACTTGATGATAAATCTTATATCTGAGGGGAGAGTCAGGGGGAAAATAGTTCTACACTCATAAAAGCCACTGTAACACCGTGCAGTAGAAAGAGAACTGAAACCTGTTTGACATTAGTAAAATCTGGAAGATATTTTTTTTTTTCAAAAAAGGGAATTGTAGTGACGTTAATATAAAGGAATCACACACATACCAGGAACTTTGATAAAGGAAGGTGAATTTCCATGGCGGTATGTTATGCATTCGAAACAAATTTAAATAAAACACTCAAAATACTTAAAACAATCATTTAATAATTTCTTCTTTTATAAAGATAATTGCATGAAACATTTTCCCTGTGTGTCAAATATTTCAAAAAATCCTCACAATTTTATTTCAATATTTAAAATAGTAGTGAAATTTGAAAAATTTCTACTTTTCTGTCTTTTTTCAACATACAACTATCTTTAAAAAGGCTACATTTTCGTTTCCGGGGACTAAAAAATTGCAACGAAAGAACTGAAAACTGAGTGAGTGATTTTTTAATTCGCACTGTTCGCCTATTCGAGGGTTATTGGCGATGAACCTCGAAATTTTCAACCATATTCAGCGACTTCAGTAGCATAGGCAAGTAAACAGTGATGAAACTTTGAGGGCAACGTTTCTGTTTGTATTTATGGCTCAGCGTTGGCGTTTTAATTGCCGCAATAAAAATATGAGATGATTTGATTCTGAAATAGATTTTGGGTGTTCATTGGAAAGCATTTTGGATATGATCAGAGTATTCTTCAGTTGGTTTTATAACACACATACATATCATATTAATAAAAATGTCACTTTTTCTTTATCAATGTTCTTTTAATTTCCGAAATTATAAATCATTAATATTTGCATGAAATTTTGTGGTTTGTTGAGCCCCAATTTTCCGTGTATCGTTGACGGTGTAATACATTATGAAAGTTATTTTAATTTCAAAATATTGGTTCACTTGAAAATTTAAACATGTAGGCATTAATAATGTAAGATAAGTGTATACATAATCAACTATTAAAACAGTTTTTTATGTAAACACTTATTTTGCATACTGTGGAGTGACACGATGTAGGCATACTGTGTTATTTACGTCCATTTTAATGCATTTAGATGTGATATGAATATTTTTCTGCTTACAGTTTTATAGTTCAGCATAACATATATATATTCTTCATTGTTAAGCTTATTTTCTTTGCCTTATAATGATACTCCAAGCATTTTCTAAAGTTACAAAGGTTACTTTGATTTTAAAATATTTTTTCCTTTGTTTTACTGAACCTAACATAATTTTGTAATACATTTTTTCATATATGTAACACTTCTTATCAAAATATTTTTGAATATGAAAAATATTTTACTCACATATATAAAATAATGAACAAAACATAATTAACCAGTTTTTCAATGAAGTAACTGTATATTATCTGTGAAAAATATATTTTCAAATAGCTGTGTATTATCTTTGAAAAATATAGTAAAATTGATAATTTTCATTAATTTTTTTTTTCCATTTAAAACTAACTTTTTATTAAGAATCAAACACTTTTATCAATTTAATTTGTCATGTTTTACATTTATTTTATCCATGCACATATGACATAACTTTCATAGAAAAAATAAAAGTTATGTTCCTATATTATATGCTTCATTATTAATTGTCAGCCTTATTTTCTATGCCTTATAATGATACTTCAAGCATTCTCTAAAGTTACAAAAGCAATTTTAATTTCAAAATATTTTTTCCTTTGTTTTACTGAACATAATATAGTTTTGTAATACTTTTTTAATTTACATACCAATTATACCAATATTTTTTGAATATTATGACATAGTTAAAGAAATCACTCACATCGCGCGCATACACACACACACACAAGTGCTATCGGCCTGAGGGAAACACGAAATTTCCATGGGGATGAAATTATTCACTCAGGAAAAGGAAAGAATTGGAAAGTGAGTGGGTGATTTTTAAATTCGCACTGTTTGCCTATTCGAGGGTTTTTGGTGACGGACCTCGAAATTTTCAACCATGCTCAAGTGACGAGGACGACACATGAGCTTTCACCCATCTTTAATAATTACCACACCACACCAACGCAAAACAAATTTCGAAAAAGGGAGTTTTTATGACATTGTTAAAGAAATCACTCACATCGCACGCACACACACACACACGCACACACAAGGGCTATCGGCCTGAGGGAAACACGAAATTTCCATGAGGGTGAAGTTATTCACTCGGTAAATGCCCGTGCAACGCCGGGCTAAGCGGAGAGGAAAGAAACAAAGAAATCAAAGTAATTTCGGAAAATAATATTGGAAGTGCTGAATTTGTGAAGTTGAGTGAATATTAACGTCCCACTGTTCAGCAACACGAGGCCTTTTGGGGACGGTCCGCGTAATTTTGAACCATGGTCAAGTGACGCGGACGACACCTGAGCTGGCACCCCCTCTCCTAACTACCACACCACACCAACGGGAGGACGTTTGAGCTCTCGACATATTTTACGTGCATTTCTCCCCTACATGGCGGGTCTTCAGTGGTACTAGGATCGAGAATTTCTGAAGAGAAGGGAAAATGTTAAGCAACAAAGCCATGACACGCACTCACGGGTCATGCACTCACATCGTACGCGTCAAACCCACACCAAAGTGTTGGCGTTAGAATAAGAGGAGGAAATTAACATGGGGATAAGTTATACCCTCGGTAAAAGCCCGTGCAACGCCGGGCCATGAAAGCTAGTTTGGCAAATATTTGTCATTATAAAATTATAATAATTAACAAATTAATAAAACTGTTGTTTTGCTTTTGTATTTTAACATATTCATAATTGGGAAAATTAAACATTGGAGGAGTACATTCCAAATTTGTTTGCTTTTCTCAACATCTAATAGGTAAAAAGTTCATAAATTCTTCAGTAGATTTTTAAGTTACTTCTTTTTAGTTCTACTATGTAAAAATTACAGTACAGGGACACTTAATAACAACTCTTAAATAATTACTATAACATGTAGGTAGGTAATTAAGAAATAATAGTTGTAACGATGCATCGTGCATACATTCAGTATATTTGTATTAAAATATGTTTTACTTGCTGAATTAATTAGATAATTTGAAAAATCAGAAATTTTATATTTGATACTTTTTAATTTGTGACTAAATTAATTCAAAACTGCATGTTATAATTAATAAAAATATACCTTGAATATGGTGAAACTCCTAAATGTAAAAGGGTACTTAAAGAATTTAATTAGATTTTTTTTATTCGTCTCTGTTTAATTTTTTTAACATAAACTGAATAAGAATGAAATCAGTGGAGTCCGGTCTAAAAATTTTAAATAATCAAAACTTTTTTACCCATTTACAACGACAGATAAATAAAAAAATCAATTGTGTGCAACAATAATTTTAATCGGAAGTATATAATCAAATACTTCAAAAACGTAATCAAATAAAAAATTTCACAATGGCCACATCTTCCTTCAATAATTAATTTAGAAGATATCATGTCTTAACAATAGTAAGCAAAAAATGGAATTTTGTAGAGTACTCTTGAAAATACAGACTAGTTAATACAGAATTATTCAAGCCAGGCTGCTTTAAGTGTTTCTCAAGTACTGTTGTAAAGTGATTAGCATTTATTTACCAATCCTTCAAACAATTGAAATTATCTTTTTTTTAAATATATTCTTTTGTTGCATAGCTTTTTGCACACAGTTTTCGAGATATTATTTTAACTGGAAGCTATGATACATATTCGAATAAAAAAGTAGTTTATTTTATTTAGACATTTTCAATATCTTATTAGTACTCACTTGCTAATTAATATTCCTTCCTTTGTTACAAAATATCGATTTAAAATTACTTTTTTGTTATCTTTTCTATTACTTGAAAGGAATATATTAAAAAAATGAATTTTATTGTATCAGAGATCTATTTTCCCTCACTCACACACACACACACAGACAAATGAATAGCTTCCCATAAAAACATATATATCCATTATACGTATATTGTACGTGAACAAATAATTTTCTAAACTGTTTGTGCACTTTGAAAAAAAACACATTTCGATTAAAACGCGTTTTAAAGTATGACATCTTACTTAAACTAATGGCACCTGCTTTTACTAAAGCACTTGTAGTTTTTTTCCTATGAACGGAAAATGATACTATTTATAAAGGTATATTTATAAAGCTAATAAGATGGCCTATAAAATAAAATCATAAAAAAAATTGTCAATTTTTAGCAAAATTCACAATTTTATGGTAGTTGGATACCTTAAGTGACTGTGCCTTTGAAAAACAGTAATATACACATATTTATTTAGTTTTAATTGAATTTTATTTATTTCAAACTATTTATACATTTGGCTACAATATGATTTATTATTCATATTCCTACAATCGCTTAAGCCTTGATGAGTTGCAGTGAGGCGAACAATGATTGCTTTTCCAGAAGAATGTTTTCCTCAGCACTTCAAGGCCTGTTTCGTCCTAATTTGTACATGCACTAAAAAAATGAATGGTGACTTTAATTAAATGTTTGAGATAATAATAAAACATACCAATGTAAAAGATGTAAGAAATAAAAAAATGTTTTGAAATTGTAACAAGAAAAATTTTTGAAAACTCTAATAGCAAAATCGAGCTCTATCAATGTAAAAATCAGCCAGATGATAAAACCGGTCATTATGTACAAATAAATTTTGAAAATTGCTTTATATTTTACTAAAAGTTTTAACTATTCATGTTTTAGAAATATAGAAGAATATTCAAATATTTTTCGAACTAAATTTTGGTAATAATGCACAAATCCTTCCTTTTTCTATAAGAAAAAATTTCAGCCACATTTTTCTATATAAATTGATAGCTTCCATAATATCGTTAATATCATATATAAAACAGCTATTTCATAAGTAATATTTTTAATACATATGTTGAGGTTTCTAGTCTTTATCTGTTTTCTCTCTTTCCTGCTAGTATTATCAAATTTTATTTCTTTTGACAGTTAAAATGCCGTTATATTTTGTCTCCTAGTATAATGCGTTTAAAAGTGTAGTGGGTATAAAAAGAAAAATTTCTAACAGTTAAAGTAATTTCATTAATACTTTTGTGCTAAAAATATATACATAATACTGAATTTTTAATTCATAACAATACTACAACATTTTCTAATCCACATTAAAACAATAAACGAAGCAATTCAAAATTCATTGTAAGGTTTGAAGTACAATCAGAAGTGATAACTCATATGCACAATTTTTCCTCAAGTAACTTAGTCTAATTTCCGAAAAATTTTGAGATCTTAATAACAGTAAAGAAAATATGTTATCAAATATCTCGAATAAAAAAAAATTATTCAATCTTAAGAATTAATACAACTGAAATGCTTCAATAACTTCTAGGAAGAGGTATTATTTTTACTTCAATGAAACTCACATATCAACTGTCTTGTTGCTTTCTGACTATGACGATCTATATCAATGGCTCTCAATCCTTGGTAATCGTACCTTTAGAAAACTACGATAGACTTCTAGAGATATGGAGAAGAGAGGTACAAAGAAATACAAAAGCTCCTTAACTGCAAAATCTCTTTTGAGAGGTAATATTTAGAATTTAAAAGCACCCAACTATTTTTCACTGAGTCTTTTTTACACAGTTTTGAAATAACAAGATCAAAGGGAAAAAACGTGTTCCTTTTCTTTACACGGCTGATTTATTCTAACATGATTTATTGTCGCTGGTTATTTCACAAAAGGATGCTTATTGCATTCATTATTTAACTGATACTTTAAATTTTTACGAATTTAAACTTGGAGAAAGTCCAGAAAATCAATCATAAACAATGATCTAAACGTAGAACACACTTTAAATTCCAACGAGATGTGAAGATTTATGTAGCTAGGTACCAAAAATTACAATTGGTGCAAGATAAAAATAATAATAAATAAGACATTTTCTAATCAAAAATGCAATAATGCAAAATATTTCTTAAAACAATTCATTTTTTACAAAAAACAAATAATTATCAGATAAAAATCTGCATTGGATTCAGTATGTGGAAATTATTTCTAGTGAAGACAATGATTTTAGTTTATTCAGTCGAAAATAAATGTATTTATTCAACAAGTAGCAATAAATTAATAGTTTATATTATGACTAACACAGGGGTGAGCAAATGTATAACTTTGCTCACATATATTTGTGAGCAAAGTTGATCAGTCATGACGATCAACTATAGTAAATATAAATTAAAGTTGGCTGAAATTAACATGCAGAATATGATGAGAATTTCAGAAAGTAATTTCACTCGGTGATTTAAAAAAATATATATAGAAAAGTGTGATGGGGTATATGCAGTAGCGTAACTTACACCCCCGCAAACCCACACCACGGGGGGGGGGCAGGACTACTACCCTTTGAAATATCCAACCTACCTACCCTTTGTAAAATCTTACTCGGGGACCCAAACCCTGACTTTGCAGGGGGATGCCAATATGTTACGCCCCCCCCCTGGATATTTGTCTCCTTAAACTGATTCTAAAATTAAATGTCCTTGCACCAATAGACATGAAATTAGCACATCAAAT
The DNA here is from genome assembly GCA_019973975.1 of Trichonephila clavata. Taxonomy (NCBI): domain Eukaryota; kingdom Metazoa; phylum Arthropoda; class Arachnida; order Araneae; family Nephilidae; genus Trichonephila; species Trichonephila clavata. Next base: position 7,448 of record BMAO01007334.1, read on the forward strand.
AATTACCATTATTTATTTTAACTTACACTAAAGAACCAACACATTATGACCACCTATCAATAACGAGTTGGCCTACCTTTGGCGCGCAACACAGCTTCAACCCGCCTTCGCATGGATGCCACAAGTCCTTGGTAGATGGCCGGTGACAGATTGAACCAGATGTTTAAGCAACAGTCACGTAAATCCGACGTATTGCGAATTGGTGGTCTTTGAACTCTGAGCTGCCGTCCCATGACATCCCAAATGTGTTCTATCGGATTGAGATCCGGTGAGTTAGGTGGCCAGGACATTAACTGGAATTCAATATCATGTTCCTGGAACCACTCCAACACAATTTTAGCCTTGTGACAGAGGGCGTTGTCCTGTTAGAACTTTCCATTTCCAGCTGGAAAAAAACAGAGGCCATGTAAGGGTGCAACTGGTCTGCAATGGTGTTCAGATACCCTGTAGCATTCATGGTCTGCTCTACCATAACCACGAGTTACAGAGACGTCCAAGAGAATGTCCCTCAAAGCATAATACCGCCATAACCGGCCTGTGTATGACCTACTGTACATTGAGGGAGCAAATGTTCGCCTGGAAGGCGGCGTATCCTGACACGGCCATCAGCGTGATGAATAAAAACACGGTGATTCATCTGAACAGGCAACTCTCTCCTACTGATCCATGAACCAGTCGCGATGTTCACGGGCCCAGCGCAGGCGCAGTTGGCGATGACGCTTGATCAGCAAAAGCACACGAGTGGGACGTTTGCTGCGTAGCCCCATATCCAACAGTGTCCGCTGAACAGTGTGCTCCGATACTGTTCTACTTGGCTCTGCATTGTATTGGGCTGTCAGCTGAGCCACTGTCTGTCTCCGGTTTTGCTTCACCATGCGAGACAGTCTTCGACGACATTTTTCTTTGATAGCGTGTGGACGTCCAACACCATGTCGTCTACTGCTGGTTTCACCGTCATTCATTCACTTCGCATAAATACTAACAACTGTAGATCGCGAACAACCCACGAGTTGTGCAGTTTCGGAAATCATTGTTCTGAGCCTTCGAGCCATTACAATCTGCCCTCTATCAAAGTCGCTTAGATCCGCAGCCTTTCCCATCACACATAGAAGTAAGTGAAAGAATGATTCTTCAGACTCTCCAGCAGCAGTTAAATACCGCTTCCACCTGATCACGTGCCTTTAACGTCATCCAGGTGAGTTCATTGCAAAATGTAGGGGTGGTCATAATGTTTTGGCTCTTGAGTGTATATATACTGATTTTTATGGTACAGTTTATTCCTTTTCTGAGATGCAAAGTTAACTAATGTATGCAGTCATTTATAAAGGTGCTGTCCTTTATAAACAATTCCGCTTATATACTTTGCTTCCTCAACGTGGCCCCCGAGCCAAAACAATTGCCCACATCTGGTCCAGCACATTTACTTTATCCTTTCTTTTGAAGCAGTATGTGAGCGTTTAATTTTATTTAGTAATAATTGTAACTTGTATGAATTTAATACTAATATTTAATGAATAAATGTTAGAATATTTTATTTATAAATGTAATATATTGAATTGTAAATACGCATGGGTAAATAAACATATAGAACTGATTTTTCATTACTTTCTTACATGGATTTTTGAATTAAGTAATGTTTTTTTTTATTTCATCTTTCACGGTTTTTTAGAAAACTAGGAACGCGTTCCCCTTGTTGCTATTTAAATCACATCTTTAATGCACAGTTTTTATACTGTTTTTAAGAGATGTATGTTGTATACGCTCAGGAGACACCAGCGCCACTCTCTGTAAACCCCGGATGTAAGGGAGAGAAGGAATAGACTTACTTTTCTCCCAGCAGCGCGCGCCTAGTCAGAGGTTTAACAACCTGTAGATGTCATTAAATATCCTTAAACCTTAACGTCTTCTTTTTCATTCAACATACCCCTAGACACCACCCTCTCTGTTACATGGGGTCTCGGCCGGGATTTGAACCCGGGACCTCTCTGTTACATGTATTTATCATATATAAAAAGAGAGAATAAGGGCTCATCTATTTTGAAAATAAAAAACAAAAATCAAGATATTTGCTTATATTGCCATTGAATAAATTATAGAGGACTTAAATAGTATGAAAGATAATAGCAATTCTGTTGTGATCTTACTGTTTAGTGAATCTGAGAAACATGCTTCAGTATGATAACTATCTTTATTTTAGCAAACTTCAACACTATAATATTCAATTTTTAAATTTATAAATGAACGTCATTATGTACTAAAAGGGTATTCGTATCATAAAGAAATTATTGAGGAATAACTAAGAAAAACTGTTTTTTTTATTTAATTACATTCACTTAATATTATTTTTTATAATAATTTTGAGTGTATTATTAACTAATTTCTTTTTTCCTTAAGTAAGGAAATCATTTGTAACTCAAGAATAAGAAAAACCCTCTTTATATATATATAGCCTATAAAAGGGCATATTAAATTTAAAATTATAACCAAAATATACATTAAGAAAATATTTGACTATGTCAAGTCTATTTTAAATGTAACTCTGAAGTTTGAGTAACCTTGGCTGTTTTCTAATCAATATTTTTACGTATATCTGATGTTACTTACATATACTTTCAATGTTCTATTATCTTTATCAACTACTGACATGTTCCAATGATATTTTGTTGAATACATGAAAAGTTATATATATATATATATATATATATATATATATATATATATTATATCAATTGAGATTTGTAAGCTGTAAAAGTAAGTGTAAGTGCTGTAAAGTGTAGCTGATTTCTATTAAAAATTGTCTTCATTCTATACAATTTCACATTTTATACATAATGCTATAAGTAATAAAATTAATATTTTGTGCCATCATTATATTATAATAACGTTAAGAGCTGGACTAAGGAAAATAAATTATTGTCAAAGATAATTTAATTTGACAAGAAAAAGAAATATTTCTTACCTTTTTATACTCGTCGCAGCAGTAATCCATGTCAAAAACCTGCACACAAAAAAATGAGATTAACAAATATTTTATAAACATTTCATTCAGTTGTGAAAAACTATTTTATAAGAGTTTATTCATACATATAATCATCAAGTATTAACCAATATTCATAACAATAAATTATATTTTGCGAATAAAGTTTATGTGTGTTATGCATATCTTACTTTATAATATCTTTTTCACGATATGATACATGAACACAGGTCAATTATTTTGTAAGTCTTATGAAATATTTCTACGCAAATAGCACGTCAATGAAATCATTTGTCTAATATTTAATTTTAAATTCCTGTAAAAAAATTAGTCTACCTATTTGAAGAAAACCTAATTTAAAAAACAGGTCCCCCCCCCCTAAATATAAATTCAATCTTCTTTTAACTATAAAATGTCTTATTGCAATATATATATTTGTTCACTTCATAATGTTTTTTCCTACATATTTTGCTATGTTTATGTAAGTTTTAAAGTGTTCATCAATGCTCAAAACACGGATTTCAGTTTTCTCCAATTTATTTTCCCTTTTGAGAAAAAAAAAATATTGATCATCCAAATTTAAACAGCTCAACTAAAACAAGAATATTCAATTTTCAAGCCTTTTCTTCATTTGATTTCTTGAATTTATGATCCTTTCTAAATCTCTGCTCTTAAAATTCTAATAAATTAAATCAATATAACACAATAACGTCAACAGAGCTAGCACAAAGTCCTGAAATCTATACAAGACGAGAAAATATTTAGATAATGAGGTTGAAAACTTCTCACCTTGGTATATAATGCAAAGTCGAATTAATTTCATCTTAACTCTGTTTCGGTTATCAAAATACCATTAGCTTATTCTTCTCATAACAATTGAATTTCACTATATAGATTAGGTTGTCAGTCAAAAGTTTTCACTAATTAGTTTTGAGTATTTAAAAGCACTATTAAACCTTCATTATGTCATGTTCATTTAAAATAGAATTTCAAATGGCCTCGTGGCTGCGGAATGATCATAGTCACGATTTCGTGGCCAACATTGTCGAGTCACGAATTTGAAATCTTGTGACCTTGAAGACTCCGCGTAAAGGGGCTGATGTACGTTTAATCTGTCGGGGATCAAACATGGGTAGAATCGCGGCATGGGGGGAAAACTTTGAGAAAAGGTTGCATCTCAATTGTTGTCTTTGCCAATTGTCTGTGGCTCAAAATTTAGAGATCCGTCGCCAATAGTCCCAGGGCTGTTTCACAGTGAGACGCAAATTAAAACGATATTACTTTACAGCAATCCTTTTTCTTTTTGCCATTTTTAATAAAAAGAATTTTTTGTGAAGAAATGCCACTCGTGTTCTAATTTAGTGTTTGTATTATTTCTCATACGTAGTACGATCCAAAAATTCGTGGACTGCGGTCGTTGCTGACGACAAAAGTTAGTACCTAAATTTAAACCACTTGAAATGGATTGTCACAACCCTCCCCTGTCTGGCCAGGTTGGCTTAGTTCATGTTATGTGACCGAACCACACGCGCAGCTGTTATCTTCCGAAGCTAGTTAGCTTTGTTCTGCGATGTAAAAAAGATGGCTTTTCTTAAACAGCGTTGAACATTAAATTATGTCAACGCTTAGGTAAAACACCAATGGAGACTTTGAAAATGCTGAGTAAGATGTGTGGTGAAACTACCATGGCAGAATCCAAGGTTTACGAATGGCATCGGCGTTATAAAGAGGGCCGATAATCCATCGAAGAGGATGAACACTTTGGACGACCGACTTTATGGAACGCAGAAAATGTTGCGTTGGTGTCTGAATGTGTTCGAAAAGATCGTCGTAAAACACTTGCACAAATCGCTGAAGATACATACTTCTCGAAGACGTCGTTTGAGGGAATACATTCGTCGTAAGTGGCCTCAGTCCTGGAAAAGGGACGACTGGTATCTTCTGCATGACAACACACCAGCACAATTATCCCAATTGGTAAAAGAGCTCCTCGCCAAAACTCGCACTGACGTGCTTCCATATCCCCCCACCCAATTCACCACACTGAACCCCGTGTGACTTTTACCTGTTCCCATCAATGCAAAAACAGTTACAGTGACGTCATTTTATGTCATCAGATGAGGTGAAAGAAGCATCGCAGGAAGCCTTACGGAAGGTTGTGAAAAATGGCTTCCAGCTGTGCTTCCAGAAGTTATACGAACGATGGCAGAAGTGTATCGTCGCCCAAGAGGACTACTTAGAAGGTGGATGTGCTTCGGTGCTGTGAACTATTCAGAAGAAGGTTTTCTATACCTTGTCCCCGAACTTTTAGATCACACTACGTAGATAGTCAAAAATGTATTACATTAAAGGCATATTGCTATGTTCTATTTTTTATGTGGACATGTTCTATGTTCTTTCTTTAAGCTCTATATTTTTTTTTAGTTCTGGAGCAAGAATAATTATTTTATTTAAAAGAATAATTCTCAATCTTTGCCAAAGTTTTGAAAGAAAAATTTGTAATTGATGCTTCAAAATATGAAATGGTTTTTTTAACCCACAGACATTGAACATTTCAGGAAACAATTTTATCTTACCTGATTACAAATTTGAATTCATCCAAAAAAAATTTAATAAAGGAAAAAGAAAATGTATGAAACAAAACAATAAATTCTTTTCCCGTCATACCCATGTGTAATGGTTTCTTAAGATTATAAGTTTTTTTAAGCCTTTATTTTTAAAGTTTGCATAAAATCTAACTACTTTTGATTATTTCATTCTTTAGTCGATGTTAAAATCTCTCTTCCTTTAAACAATACTCAGTCGAACTGTTCTTTTTCGTCTTTCGACAAATAGCCTGCATTCGTTTTTACAAAACAGCACTCAAGAGAGTTAAATAAATCTTTCAAAAGAGAAAAAATATGATATCTAATCTCGAAACCCAATTTAAAGAGGTTAAAAAATAAGCAAAAAGGAAACTTTTCTGAATTGCATGTCTTTTTACTAAGCTACTTATTCTTGATATATTATCCTTTTGTGTATCTATTGTACGCAGACAGCCAGGCAAACAGATTTATTTTAAATAATGGCTGCGAAGGTTATACTTTAAAAATAATGCAAGCATCCGCAAAAAATTTCTCTCTTACCAAATCACAGATCAGCATGATTTAATGTTAAAAATGTGTCCAAAAGTAAAAATGACGGGATTCTTTCAAGTAATAAATTTATCTATAATTTAGGTTGAAATATTCCTTTGTTATGAGAAATAACGATAGAAAAGTTTATGTCCGGAATGGCAAGTCTTACATCGCATAACAAATAAATGACATTTGATACTTTACTAAATATACTTCAATGACAAACAACGAATTGGACATCTTCTTATTAAATTCTAATTACCAAACTCTAACGAGCAATACAAAGATAATATTTTTTTTTCACACTAACTGAATAATAATCCCTCAGTTAGAACATAATAACAAAGCTAAACCTGTACTTGAGGGGGAACAAATAACATTAACAGAAATTAAGAAAACAAATGTAACTGAAAGTAAATGCGAAATTTTAAGATTATATCTCATAAGTTAAGCGCCTTAAATAAAGTCTGAAAAAGTTGCAAAAAAATCAAGTCTTTGACTCGCAACATTAAGTGTATTAATTCTGCATGTAAAAATTAACTTGCATAATATAGACTTACAAATGTGTTAAGTAGCGAAATATTTTTTTTTGTATCAATAGTAGTGTAATTTCGAAAGTATTACAAAAAAAATGATTAAATTAATGTATGATTAAGTTTAATAAAACAGCATCTTATGTGAAGGACTTTTTACATATATAAGTGAAACCTGTAGATTATTACTCACTCTCTGTTGAGGGGGAAGGATTCATTTTTTCTTTTTTATTTCGAAAACCTTCAATTAATTATAATTATTAGGATTAAATACTAGTATTTAAATATATTATATTGTACATTTAAAAATGCATGATTTCAAAAATTATCTGAATCTAAGAGAATTAGGAATTCAGATTTAAAACTTAAACCGAGATCACTCGCGTGGGGTGCTCTGTACACCCCAACGACAAGAAAAGCCTCCTAAAATTTCAAAAAGAATGCGCAGAACCGCTGCTCATTTTAGGTCATTGAATCTTCAAGCATGATGCAATCATTCTCGCTCGGACGATTGGAACGTAACGACCTTCAAAAATTTATCTGGGGTACTTAGAACTTTCCGCGAGCAATTGAGTTATGTTTATAGTCTGCTCTGCATGTTTGGAAAATGATTAAAATATTTGTTTTTTTAATTTCTATTATCCTTAACATTAATTACGAAGTAAGTTTATTACTGGTATAAACGTTTTTCTCGTGGTTTACAAAAAATACAAAATTATGTATTTTAAAATGAAAATTTTGCAGGTTTATTTTAAAATAATGTCAGTTCAATTTATATAAAATAAATGTAATATTTTTATTTGTATCATACAAAAAACATCTTGTATTTTACAAATGTGCATCATTATTGACTTAATTTTTTTTTCATATTTAAATAAACGTGTTAAAAGTTTGGGGTGTTCTCTACACCCCGCGAGTAACGACGGTACAAAAACAGGCGCGAGTGACCGCGGGTTAACTAATGAAATTAGACATATAAAATGATTAAACAAACTAAACTCAGTGGCACAACAGCCAATGAAGCCCAATGCCTACTGTGCCCTTCTCAGTTTTCGGGATCTTGGGAACTGAGGTTCATAAGCAGATGTTCTGGTCAAGTGGTCATTCTGACGCTAAATCCCCAGTCTTTAGTTCCCAAGCAAGCTTGGTACTCATATATAGAAACAATGGAGAGATGTTGTCGTTGTTGTTGTTTCTAATACCACCTGTCTGACGGTGTCAGATCGAGGCCCACGAAATTCATCATGGCAAGAAGCAAGGTGTACACCGGTCGTTATCTTTTATTTTTAAGTACCATGTAGGTGACAGTATGATTTAGCTCGGTTCATACACGATAGATGGCGACAAAGACTGAGTCTACATTGCCCTGCCGGGGTTACAACCTCAGACTTGCGGCGTGGAAAACCGATACACTACCACTCACAGCCACTAGGCTTCAAAATGATTAATGAAACTTAACTTTAATATTTTTTTAATTAAGAGTGCATTATTTAGTGAATCACATTGTTTTTCTCGATTTTACAATTACACTTTTAATGACAATTTCCATTGCGATAATTAGTTTTCTGTAAAAAAAAATTGCATAGTATAGATTATGTAATAACATTTTAAATAGTAATCGGTTAGATAGCATATTTTAAACCCAAGTATCGTGACCAAAAATAGGACTTAAAACATTACTGAATTTCAAAATGTTTTTTACGAAAACAATATTTTTTTACAATATGTAACTTCTTTAAGCGGAAGCATTATAAATTTAACTATTTTAAGTTTGATTAATTTATCCCAGAAATAAGATATGAATATCTCTAATGATTCAATGACTGACCAAGTTTATTTTATAAAAATTCAAAATCTACAGAAATGGTCAGTTTCAATATCAATTGCTTAATCAATAAATATTATCGAATATCTAGACCAAAATTAAAATCTGAAAAACATAGTATTAATAAATATAACAACCAAAGTAGGTAATATGGGATCAGTAACTAATAGTTAGAATTTTCTATAAAATTCTTAAGACAATCTAAACAGAGAGACAAACATTTATTAGAAAAATTTGAAAGGGGCAAAAAGCCAATTTAATTTAATTTAATAAATAATGCTTTGAACAATTGTTTATTAGTGTTAACACATATTTCACAGTATTAAAGCAAACTCTTCTTTGGCTGTATTGTCTGCCTTTATAAGTTGTAAGACTAACAATAGAATCCAAATTTTGAACCTTTATTTAAATTATCAAAAGCACATTACACTAATATTTATTATCAAGCTCATTTATCATTAATACCATTTCCATGTTTTCAATTTTATAATAATATATGTATAATTTTTTTTCAAATTTAATTCCCTTAAATTGTTCAAAATTAAGAGAAAATGGAGCTTAATTAAAAACAAGATATCAATCATTGGCATGGCCAAGTAATTTTAGCGCGTTTTTCACATGTTAAAAAAGTAAAATCAGAGCCTTTTGTACTTGTTTTCTGAATTTTTTTTGTGAAGATTTCCTCCAAAATGCAGGTAGATTTTTTTTAAAAAACTTTTTGCAAACAATAAATTTACTAGGTAAAATTTGAGAAAATTTTGTTATAAACTAGCGAAATTCAGGAAAATTTGTAGGAAAATTCGGGAAAAGTATGGAAAAATTTAAATATGATTCGGCTCATCTAGGGCACAAATGTGACAAATGCCGAAAACCCGGGGTCAATTGGTTGCTTATTGGCTGAGAAAAAGGTACGACAAAATATGGAACGAAGACGAAATTTGCGTCCTAATAGCGCTTTTGTTCCAATACGTGAAAAACGTGCTAATGATTAAATTATTATCTCGACATATGTATCTTCAAACTTATAAAAGTTTTTCTCACAAAGTTATTTTAAAATAATCAAAGAGTGACACTAGTTAAATATAAAGGAATGTATTATTGTGGCTTTTCTTATATTAGTAAGAAAAGAGTTGCTCCTTATTTTTAAAGTGTACTAAAAACAATTATTTCCATTTAATGCAACTCGAACATTTTAGTTAAAGTTATTTAGTATACGATTACGTGATCGCGCAGACTGAATATTTTTGCATACGAATTCGCTTTAAAATTTCTAAATTATCTTTTTCAGTATACTTTGCGTGTCAACATCGCTTAACTGTGACTTTGAATTTACTTCACTTCAGACGCAATTTCACATGCTTGTACAAGGCTATTATTCACAGTTTAGAAAGGGAAATCAACTTTTTAAATGGAAACATTTGCATTAATTCGATAGGATTGCTTGTCATTTTTGCTTAAGCTAGCGCAAGGCCATTTACTTATATATTGTTATTATTATTAAATTAGTATTAAAGGAAAATTATATTAATTTTAATGGCAATCTGTTAAAGCAAATTATAAGTTGATTACAAAGTGAACCTGTTAACAATAGTTTGGCATACCTGTTTTCATACTTTTTTCTAAAGATGTTATAATATTAATAATGACTTTTACATTTTAAGTACACTGATGATTTAATCATTTTCCGTAAAAATATTGAATATATATTCCTAAAAAAAAACATTAACTGTCTCAATTTAATTACTTTGATATATACGTAGATAAATAAAACAGTTATATTTTCATAAAAGAGATTTATTTAATTTCACCATCATTAAAGTAACTTTTTGGAAATTTAATAATCATATTTCTATTCATAATCATATTTCTATCCTTAATCATATTTCTATCCTTAATCATATTTCTATATAATAATCATATTTCCATCCTTAATTATTTACAATCCAAATATTTTAGTTAAAAGTAAGTGGCATAACTAATAGTGCTAAACAATTTGATAATTATTGTTTATTTCAGGGTTATCCCATTAATTTTCTTGATACATATATTTGTAATTAAATTCATTATTATTGTTATGCTACATGATTTTCTTCTTTTCTATTTAAATTTGGTTGGCATTTTTCTTTCAATTATTCATGTTCTTTTTTTTCCTTACTTTTGCTGGATCACACCACCTGTTGATTAACTTGGTAATTTTTAAATTCAGAAAGTATCTTTTTTTTTTTATTTATTTATACACAAGTCTTTTCTTCCCAGCCATTTATTTTTATTTTTATAAGGTTTTCATGTTTTTTTAATTAATTGAATAATATGTTTTTAAGGGAACCAAGACGTGTTTCAACATTATGTATACGAAAGCACCTTTTGAAGTGTACTTTTTCAAATCCTTATATTTCTAAAAATATTGTACACATTTAAAAGTTTTATGTTATAGTATATTAAGAAAAGTATGCAGATTGTGTGACATAATTTATTTGTTTATGGAGTCTTTTTGTTTTTGAAAATAATGTTCCTTCGAAAATTGAAATTTTGCTTGCTTTGCGTCATCGAGAACGTCCCGGTTCCCTTAATTTACATTATGTTTTTGTACTCACCATGAAGCACTTTCAAATGTGTTTTAAGTTTATTAGGTTTCATACTGTATGCTACCAATATATTTTTGAACAAACAACTCACAGAGACTTTTTTCTCCATTTAGTAGTGGTAAATCGAAAATTTAAATATTCTTGAGAATACTTACTTGATTTATTTTTCAAAACTACGCTCTTCTGTGCACTTGTTGATGCTTTATTATCGTCAAATGTTCGCTTACAACTTAACAGTTTATCCGTGTTTTTTTTTAATATACTGCCGTAAATACTTAATACTGTGAATTACAACTAAAGTGTAAATTATAAAGTATATATTCAAAGGAGATTTGGTAGCTATAGAAGTATGGACTCGAATCAAAACTACTGGAATTCTATGTGGCGCAGCATTTTTACATTTCTTTCCCTTAAAGTATTTTCAAACAGTTTTTCTTCAATGCTCTCCTGTTACAAAAATCTTTGTCTGATTTAAGAATTCACTTAATACAGTGCTGTTCAGAGTTTATTTTATATATTTTTTCAATTTTCTTGTGAAGGTTTTTCTTACTTAAGGTATGTAAATTTTTGTTATTACTATAGCATTAAGGTTTGCATTTTTAGGAAGTAATTAACTTCTTACACTACTTTAACTGTTGCTTTCAGCTCAATAATATAGGCAAATTAGAAAAAAGGTGATTAGCTTTAAAATTATGTTAACCGTATAATTTAAATTCCTAAGATTAAAAGTTTACTGGTATATTACAGAGGTCATTTATTTTTCAAGAATTCTCTGTCTTGTTTTGCTTTTATTCATTGTTTACTTTTAAGTTAGATTTATAGCTGTTTAGTATATCATGAATGATTATAAAGTATATCTAAGTCCTAACATTAAGCTTTAGATGGTATTCAGAAATATTCTTGTAACTCCTCACTTCTTGATTTAAAAAGGGCATGGTTTGAATTTCTAAGATGGAAGTTTAATTATCTTTTACGCCTCCATACCCCCCCCCTAGAACTAATTTACGCAAAAACATAATTTTAGCGAATATCGATTCACCAAAATAAGATACTTGGCAAGAGTTTCTAACCAGTAAATCATAAAATTCAAAAACGGGAACTTTTATCTATAACGTCTTTCCATCCTCCCTTGGGGTCGATTTCCACAAAACCCATTCTTATCAGGTCCCTACTCAAACAAAAAAAAACGTTTGCTCAATTTCAAGTATGTAAGTCTAATCAAAAATAGGAACTTTTTTTATCTAGAAATCAACATGGTCATCTTGGGGTCGATTTCCGTAAAACTTTTTTTAGCGAATCTTTACTCAACAAAATAAGCATTTTTGCCAAATTTCAATTATGTGCCTTTTTAGTTCTGAAAATCTCGAGACGAATGAGTGGGGAATCGAATAAGTGATTGAATTGCATTTATCCTATATGAATATTATAGAGAGAGATAAATAGGTATATAAGAGATACATAAAATAAAAGCGACTCAGTCACTCACTCATCACGAGAGGTAAAGAATTATTAGATCAACATAGTTGAAATTTGTTAATCATGATTCGTTTGTTGAGCAGAGATTCTCTAAAAATAGGTTTTACGGAAATCAACTCGCAAGGGGGATACAAGGTGTTTAAAAAAAATGTTCTTGCTACATCTACCTATATCAACAGCAGCGACACAATGCAACAGTGGCGACACAGACGGTGTTTTTCAACTTGCAGTGCAACGTGTACTGCTGCTTAGGGCCTACTCAGGTAGTGCCAGAATCACTTTCCCGCACTAAAAAACACGTCATCTCCAACAATGCATACAATGGGGCATGAAACATCGGCATCTGACCGTAAAAGAACTGATTTATTTCGCCAAATCTGACAAATTACGTTATCTGTTCGATCGTATTGACGGGCGAGTGCGAATGTGTCGATTTTCAAACGAAACAGTTGCTCTCGGTGACAAATTGGACGTAAACAATGCGGTGAAAGGAGTATTATAGAGTGGACCATTTTTCAGGGGGCACATTAGAATCCATCATCTCTGTAATATGTGCCATATGATGTAATTGGATCCATATGATGTAGGTGATACTACGATCGTAATAACAAATTAACTTTCAAAGCGATAGAGATGTGCGACAGAATGAAACTGAGGTACATCAAAAAATGAGTGCTGGAACTGTGTATCATATTTGGGTAAGTGTTTTGTTCTGTGTGGCTTTTTATAATATATTATATCTGTGTGGCTTTTTATAATATATTATATCTGTGTGGCTTTTTATAATATGACCACGTATAATTATTAATTTATTTATTTGTCTCCTGACAAATAAAGTCAGTGCTATGAATCTACTTTCTCCCTGGCAAAAGCCGTGAGGTCTGTGCGCTACATGAACAATAAGAGCTTATAAAGGCATCTACAGGAAGCGTAAAATGATAGTATGGAGAAATGAAAAATTAAATAAATAAAAAGCATTAAGGAAAAAAATTCGTAACATACCTATAACACTGACGAATTAATATAATATTATTGTTGGCGAATTATTACGAATGTATATATAACGAAAATTAGTCTGATTGCCATGATCTAAGCAATAACTAATAATTTTTTTTATACAGTGAAGTAATAATTTTTATACAGTGAAGTGCGTTTAACGCGAAAACGCTTAAGACAAAATACCGGTTAACCAGAAATAATACTACAGTCCTGACAAGCTATGTATTTTTCTGCATTTTTCTCTCTTAACGTGAAACGAAAATCGCTTAGCACGAAAGATTGTCCTTCTGAGAATAAAGATTCATTGCAGTATGTGATGATAATCTGTTAATAACCCCAATTATGGCTGAGAAAGACATTTTCGAGTTTGTTCAAAGCTCAAAAAATATCATTGATGCTGATACCGACGACGAAAATGAAATGAATGAGCAGCTCCTGTTCCCATGCCATCCAAAATGAGAAACAACATGAAAAGTATGCGCAATTATTTAGACGCACATTCCAATGGTGAAAAGAATAACAAAATGACCGAGATAGAATAATTCGTAAGCAATTTGATGCTAAAAAAGTCAATGCGAAGAAAAAAAAGATCAGATTGTTTTCCGAAAAATTAAAAGTTTTGTTTTTCAAAATCTTAAAAACGTTATTTTAATTTTCATTAAATTCATGTGAATGTTTCTGTTTCTGTTTCTTCGTTTTTTATTAAATGCATACATCTATACATATCTATGTAAATAAAATGTACTCTTATAAACTTTTTTTGTGTGTGCAATATCCTCTAGCACAAAATTATTTCAGTCCCCCTCAGTTTCGTGTTAAACGATTTTCACTGTATATATATTCGAGATTGTACATGCTTTTTCATTTTACAATTTATTATATTCTTTTATAAGAACATCATAAAGAAGTTAATAGCCATGTGTACTAACCACTCTCCAGAACGACTCTAAAAATATCCATTCCCTTCGTCGTACCTGGAAAAATACTGTAATCTGTAGTTAAATAATTCTACGGAAATTTTAGAATTCTTTATTTACAAGACTAAATCGTTTTCAGGTCTATGATAAATACAATTTCTTATTCCTTTAAATGTTTTTAACCAAATGCTGTTGGCATCTTCAAATTCTATAGGAATTGAACAAAATTTTGAATTTTGAAGAATTTATAATTTTTAAATTGATAACAAAAACCTCATTAATATATAATCAAGCAAAGTCAAAAAAAATTTGTATTTTAGCCATATTGTTAATATAGTAAAAACAATAAGAAATAGCATTCAAAGTATATTTTTAAATTTCAAAAAATTCATACTACCTAGCAATTTAATTTAAAAACTAAAAAAGAAATCAATGCACTACCGTAGAAAAGAATATAAAAGTCATCAAGCACATAAAAAAGTTTACATTTTTGAACAAGTTAGTGTCTTATATCGAATAAATGCTTCATTTACTAGATATATACAGAATTCTTATATTGTACTTTGATTCGTGAATTTTTAATACATAAATGTGGCCGCGGTCGCCAAGTGGTCTAGGCATTGGATCGTGGCTAACGTGTCATGAGTTCGATCCCAGTACCACTGAAGACCCGCCGTGTAGGGGCGCGATGCATGTTAAATCTGTTGAGAGCTCAAACGTCCTCCCGTTGGTGAGGTGTGGTAGTTAGGAGAGGGGGTGCCAGCTCAGATGTCGTCCGCGTCACTTGACCATGGTTCAAAATTACGCGGACCGTCCCCAAAAGCCCTCGAAAAGTGGGACGTTAATATTCATTCACTCATTCATTAATACATAAATATATTTTTAATACAGCCTTTTAACTTCTGCCTAATATTTATATTGCATAATATGTACTTTTTAAAAATACTTTAAAATAATTTTTATATGTACAATTGTTGTTTTATTATATACACAGTTTTAAACTTAAATGTATTAGAAAAAAAAATTCTCTTCGTGTATTTTGGGTGTTTTTGCCTACCCTCTTGATAATTCGAAGTTTTTCATTGGTCCCTTCAACTTCGAATTATCGAGAGTCGACTGTATTCTTCCAACTGAAATTAACTCAAAGTTTGGGTCCTATTTTACAACGCTAAGTGAAGATAAAATTAATACTACTATACTTCACATCATTTATAACACATTTAAGATAGATAAACTAATCGATTCTGTTGCTACTAAATGTGAATTTTATGATTTGTAGCTGTTATAAAAATGAAGTTTTTCTCACTCCTGCAATTCTATCTTCTACTTGATCTAAGCAATTATTCAGCTGTCGCCGGCAGTCTTCCTAAAGTGGGAAAGGAAAAGTATTGAGATAAGCAAATGAAACGTTTCACTAAGCTTAAGTGTTTTATAAGTAGAATGCATAACTAATGATAGTATTCCTAGATCTATCAATCTATGCAAGAATAAAAAATATCCATAAAACATTTATTCATAAAATCAGATACTGAGAATTTAAAGAACTACTACTTATTGATTAACTACTGAAGTTTAGTTGGAAAGCTTTCAAAATATATTTGTAATATGTTTTTTAAAGAAATAAAGTAAATCTTAAAAGGGGATATATGTTAATAACAACGAATAGGATGCGTATTTGAATATGAAAAGAATTTTTTTCAAATACCTTCACATGCTTCAATAAAAATTAATTTAAAAAATCAGTATTTGTTTAATCAGTTTAAAATTTTAAGAAATTCTCAGCGGAGGTAATTATTCTATTTCAAAATTATGATTAAAAAATCATCTATTTCTCAAATAATTATTGATTTTTTTATTTTTGTTGATGTTGAATCAATGCTTGCTTTCCTTTTCCCAGTTTGACTCCCTCATTAGTGGACTTGTTCCACTATACTTAAATGCTTGATCTAACATGATTTATGATTATAAACATTTTTTTATTCAATTTTTAAAATTTATTTCAGCTGTCAGTGTGTGTGTTTTTCTCTTTATTCAAAATGAATTCCTTACCTTCCGACTACTCTTAAATTATAAATTTTCCCAAAAATCGACAATTTTTTTATGATTTTATTTTATAGACCATCCTATTAGCTTTATAAAAATACCAAAATTATTATTTTCTGTTCACTACAACAAAAACTACAAGTGCGTTAGTAAAAGCACATGCCATTACTTTAAACAAGATGTCATACTTTAAAACACGTTTTACTCAAAAGGTGTTTTTTTGTTGTTTGTTTTTTTGAAAATACTCAAACGGGGACAGCGATTGCTGAAAAAGTTTTGAAAATAACAAGCTGAAATTTTTTGTGTACGTTTTGAATTATAGTAAAAGTGTTTCAACCTTCAGATTTATCAATCGCTGTTTTATTTCAAAATTTACAGTTCTTAATGTTAATACAATCACTGTTTTTTTTTTAAGCAATTTCATATAATAACTAAGATAAAGTGCTCTAGTTTTTGTAAAAATTAAAATTTCTCTTATTTTGAAAATGAATAACATAGCAACTCATCAGAATTGAAAGATTGTTCATAAACTTTAGGTACAAAAAGGGCCGCGATTATATTATTTTTTTTTATAAATTTTTACCTATTTTTTCCCATTTCAGTAATAATCATTTCCTTTTCTCTTCGTAATTTTAGCATATTTTTCTAAAAATCTACTAAGCGAATCTAAAAACAACACAAAAATCCTCATATCTCCATTTATTTTTAAAAAAAGTATAGTCGGATACCTTAATTAAAAACTACGAGTCTCCAAATCTTAAGAAAAATATTTCCCTGTTAACAGAAATTTATTTTGTAGTTTGATGGGGCCTGAATTATAAAAAATACAGAATCATCAAGCTTAATTATTTTAAAAGTACCTTAATATTTAGATTTAAATCTGTATGTCTTTTTGAGTGAAAAAAATATTCACACAGCCATTAGTTTCTTGTAAATGGAGTCACACTAAATGATTATAAACATTTATATAATTATATGCTTGAGAAAAATACAGCTTATTTCTCTTTTTAGCTTAGTGACAAAAACACGTTTGAAGACAATCAACTTAAAAAACAGTATAAAAACATTTGATTAATACTTGGTTTTTGGATCAATTTCGTTTGCATTTCAACATCATAATTTACCTTGTTACGAAATAATTTAATGAAATCAAGAGTTAAACTGAAATTCAATACTGTTCAATAATCATACCTCAGAATTAAATTTCTAATGCTGCTTATTATTTTACAGCTTACTCACACACATACAGCTTAATTTTAATTAAAATTGTTGTTACTTAATTTACCTATAAAAAAAACAAATTAACATTACAAGTAATTCAACTTACAGCTCCGGGGTCACTTATTTGAATATCATCAGTCTCCTTGCAGGCTATATCTACAAAAAAAAGTACAGTGAAAAATATTTAAATACTTTTGATATAAGTATTCAAATCTTCTTTCTGTAACTTTTCAGTTTAAGAAACAATTCCCCCACTTAATCAGGGAAAGAAAATAAAAACAACAAAGCGCAAAGTTTACTGCACTTCACGGAGTAAAAAAGGTGCTACCACGAAGATATCTTTCACAAACATTTAAAATCATTTAAAATTATTTTTTACGTTTGCATTAATATTTTTCTGAGAAAATATTTCATTTATTTTAAAAATCCACATTATTTAGTTTGACGTCTTTAAAAATTACAGCTGCGTATTGTGATAAAGAGCAAAATTTAAAAGATTACTTTATCTATTCAAAAAAGTGAAAATAATTAGTTAGTAATTGCGTATGAATAAAAACTGAAGGACATTGTTCGAATTGCATTAACTTTAACAAATTATAAAGAAAAATAAAAGAAACTACGAACTTTTTCTGAGAGGTGAAATATTTTTTTAATAAAATTATCAGTTGATGTATCAGTGAAACATTTAAACATTTTGATATTTGAATATAAATTATATTAAATTTTAATTTTTTAACTGCTTAAAGTCGTATCTTACATCAGTTCTCAATAATCATATGATCGCATAACAAAATTATAATGTTTGTTGATAAAGTACATAGTGGTGCAAATTAATAGGGATTATCTAATTTTTTACACGGAATCGAACAGTTACTTTTATTTAATGAACTTTGCTAGCAATTGAAAACTTATTTTTAACTTTACTTTAATCCTTATGTACGTAACTGGCGTTGTTTATTAAAAGACTATTATATTGTTCTTAGGTATAACTGATTTTATTTGATGATTTATTATGTCCACTGTCAATGACAATTTTACTACCAGCACGAATACATTTCGTTTTTATGTCGGCTAAAATAAATTTGTTACATGGAAACTTGTTATGTTATAGATATGATTTTTAAAGATATATATTTGTGACTGAGTAAAAAAATTCTTTTACATATAAGTTTGGTAAAAGAAATTTTAGTGTGAATTTTGATATATACAATGAAAAAAGAAAATGATCTGTGAAAAAGAAAAGCGTTGATGGAAACGGAAAAAAAATTAAAAATTGAGTGTTTTTTCTAAGAAAAAGAGGTACACGAGAAATTTACCTAAATGAACCTTTTTTCAAAGTTTATAAACTTTAATATTAACTCACAGATAAAGATTCTTTTAACAAAATATATAATATAAGTAGAAAGGTAGAAAACCAATTAAATAACATCTGGCGCTTAAATCAAGGCAAATGAGTTGATACAGACTACAAAATTTAACCTTGAACGCTTATATATATAAAAAAAATAAAAAAATAGTAATAAAATTCATTGCTCCATTCAAGGTTACATACAAATTGACGCAACAAATGTACCTTGTTATATCCAAAGAACCCTCATGAACTCCTTGTATTGAATGCTTTTACAGCTTTTTTGGTTACACGAAACCTTAGAACATAATTTCAATTATTTGTAAGATTCAGTCTTTCTAAAATGCGTAAAAGGTAGAAAATATAGAATTACATTTTTCTTTTAAAATTTTTAACATTTCAACATGACGTCATTTAGCAATTTACCAAAAACTTGAGCAAAAATGAAATATATATTATTCTGACTGTTCTAGTAATTTCTACACCCAAATGTTACAGAAATTATTCGAAATTATTTTTGTAAAATTAGTTATTTAATTACTTTAAAAAAATAAATAATTACAAAAATAAATTATCTCTAAACTCATAAAATTAATACAAAAATAAATTCAATAAATAATTTTACTGTGATACGGTCACTGTAAATATTTTTTGTGGAAAGAAATATTTTTAAAAACGGAAATTTTTTTTCACTTTGGTCTCATTTAACTTGAGAAGTATATTAACTGTTTTGAAACAATTTTATTGCTGCAGTTTAGTTTTGTTTTATTTACTATAATGTGGCAAAAGACCTCCTTAATTGTCTATAATGATGACACATATTATAACTTTGAGATTCTTTCATATGTAAACAAGACTGCTCTAAAAGTGAAACGTCACTTAAGAATGTTAATATGACTGTACAATACAGGTACAATAGCCACTATGATGCTATAATATAAATGACTGAATAGTCACAGAAGTGATCTACAGTAAACACTAGCAAAGAAGAAAGTTTTTACAAGACTTTCATTAATTAGAGTGGTATATAATTAAGGAATCCATTTGTGTAAAAATCATTCAAGTACTTATATTACTTTGGGATATTCTTCTCGTGTTACTTTGGTCTTCTAGTGTAAGAAAATCATACGTAGGCAATAAAAGGGAACAATTTTTATAAAATACAAGAACAAATTATTTCTTCTCAGTTATAAAAACGAATGATCCATAAAATTCCTTAAAAGTAAATAGCTCCATTCTGAAGAAGGGATATATACAGTTCGAATTAGTTGTGACAAACATATTTCTTGTCTGAGTTGATATGTGATTACCAGCTATGTCCCGAACCACCTCAAACCGGTTATATCTGGTTAGAAGTGTTGTTGTTGCTTATGCCACCTGTCTGACGTAGTCAGATCGAGGCCCACGAAATTCATCATGGCAACGGGCTAGAGATACGCCTGTCGTTTAGCCTAAGCTCTGAGCCCATGAAGAAGACAGCACGATTTTGCTCACGATAGATGGTGACACCATTCGGACCCACTGATTTAATGAGCACGTACTCCGTGTGTACTCGAAGAGTATTTGGTGGCATCGGGCATCGAACCCAGGCCTTCCGGTCTGGCGTCTGATGTTCTAACTATTAGGCTACCCACGGCCCCTGGCCAGAAGTAATGGGACAAATCGACCTTGACTCTAATTTACTCGTTTGATTGGTTATAGTACATTAGTAGTCCAGTTGTGAGCCTTTCAGTGTGGTAACTGGTGGTTATAATTTTGCGTTCCATGTAACACTTGTTACTTTTGCTTGTTCAGAGATGGATTTTACTCCGAGGAAGTTTTCTAAAATAACTCCTCTTAATGAACACACTTCTATGACTGTGGGAAATGAAACTACGGAAGTTGCTGTGGGCAAATCGAGTGTTTCAAGAATTTTAAGAACATTTCAAGATTCCTGATCATTGTCTCTAAAAAGAAAAGAAAAAATTGAGCTAAGACGGAAAATTACTTCAAAAACTGATAAAATTCTAATAAGAAGTAGCGAAATAAATCAAAGTAAGACAAGCACAGACCTTCGAAGAGATTTATTTAAGGCATCAAGACCGAGGAAAATATAATTTCTAACTCAAAAAATGATGAAAAAACTTTTAGCATAGACCAAAAATACCGATCATGGGCTGTTAACGTCTGGAAGAAGGTGATTTTCAGTAATGAAACATATTTATTTGTGCAAGGATACAAATCAAGTGTAGTTAGACGAAGTGAAGTTGAAACTCTGCTGCCAGATCATATCCAACAGATTGGAAAAAACACCCTTCTAAAAACCTTCTAAAGAGATGTTTTGGGTTTTTTCACAGCAAATGACACTGAAAGGTTAGTTTATTTTAAAGGCAGGATGAATTCTATCAAATACATAGAAATATTACGTAGTAGAATTGTTCCATCTATGGAAACATTTGACGGAACATTTCAACATGACTTGGTTCTTTCTCACAATTCGAAATTACTCCAGACTTTTATGCGGGAAAATAAAATACAAGAGCTTGATTGGCCTGACAATTTACCAGACCGAAATCCTATTGAGAACTTATGACATATTCTCAAGAATCGTTTAGCTAAGAAGAGTTGCACGACAACAGAACAAATGATAAAAAGTGCTCTACACGTGTGATTCCACAAAGATGAAGTTAAGAATATGTGCGCTGCACTAGTAGAGTTAATACCAACATAAATTTGAAGAGGTCGTTTCAGCTGTAGGAAGACATACTTCATTTTAATATGGAGATTTTTCTGTCTACTTAAGGTGTGTAATGCTTAAAAGCTAGGGTTTTAGAAAAAAAAATCGTTTTTTAACATTTGTCCCAATTAATTTGAACACTATAGTATATCTATACACATACATCAATAAATCAATCTATTCAAAAAATTATAACTGTGATGTCAAAATATTATTCGATATAAAAAAATGTTCCAGACCAAAATTTCAAATACCCTCCTTGTTACATATTACTTTCCGATTCCAGTGCATATTGCAATATTCTTATGGAAATTTGACTTAAAATAATATCAAAATACATTAAATTACCTTGAAAATAAAACATGAAAACTCTTATTTCTTTTCTTTTTTTTTCAATTTGGTGAGCGATGAATTTTTCTTTGAGTCAGTATATTCAACTGTAAAATTTTGATATGTAAAAAAAATTAAAAACCCTACCAAAGCTTATTGTTTTTCTAAATAATTCAAGGTAGAAAAATATTCTCTCTCTTAGCATCTCGCATACAAAAACGTGAAATCTTACACCTTTGAAAAACGAAAATGCATCCTGAAGCTCTGTGTATTTCGTCTTTTTATTTTAAACAATTGTTTCTAAGGGAAAGCAGATTGTGAAGCCCTTAAAGAACGAAATAAAAGATTACTGAACAAAGAAATTTTATACCCTTGGGATGATTTAAGCGTTTAGCTAAATAGAAATTCCCGTTTGAAGTAATATAAACTTTTCCGAATCAACACTATTCCAAAGTAGCATTCGAATTCAAGAACTTAAAATAAATCGAGCGTATTTTTATAACCCTAAAGGCAAGTAAAATTGAAAACTCACTCTTAATAAATGCCTAATCTATTTATTTAAACTCAAACTAAACATTAGATTAAATCTATTGTAAAAAATGGGTCGATATTTACTTTCCATTCTTTGTATTTTTCAGTTTGTGTGAAAGAACTTGAACTATTCCGAGGAATCTATTGAATGGTTAGGCAAAAGCTGAAATCTAATTAAAAGTCTTGGAAGTTTCTATAAAAATCAAATGCTCTCGCGATTTAATGTTGATTTTTTGCGAATATTTATACACGAATTACTTAAGAATTTTAAAAAATTATATCGAAAAGCATAGTTTATTTACCAGAAACCAATTAGTGAAAATTTTATATGCATTTTTTTTTATCAGAATAAATTACTTAAAAGAAAAAAAAACTATTAAGGGTAGAAACAAAACAAAAAAACACTTCTTAAATACTGTTCAATCTGCAAGTAAACTCTAATTCCTAGAATTTTTTCTCAAAGGAAATTTTTTAATGATAAATAAAGCTTACACCCGTTAAATAAAATGTAATTTTGGTAAACATTAGAAAAATACTGCGTTTTTTCAAGCAAAATTGAGCTGTGATTTTGAAATTATTCCATATTTAAAAAAAAAGAGTTCAATTTTAGGAATAAAAATGTAAAATCATATCAAAATGTTTAATTTCAAATATATATTTTTCTAAAATTATCCTCTACATGCAATTGTAAATTGCGATTTTTGAAAAACTAAGCAATAAAAAATATTAAAATTAATTTAATAGCTAAAATACTACTCTGTTTTTTTTTTAAAAAAGACGTCAATAATGATATTGAATTATTAATTTAACTGATAAATCCGTTTAAATTCAAATTATCAACTATACTAAAACTAATACTTTGATTAAATTTAAAATCTTTAATTTATCAGTGACAAACTGAAACATTATATATACAACGGCATAACTGAAATCAGTAATTTTAAAGTATTTAGTTTCATTAAAGTATATTCAATCAAAAAAGGAAAAAATAGGGTTAAAATTAGAAAAAAACACTAATTCTGAAACAAAAATTGTTTGTTTTAGTATAATTTGTGAGTCAAAAAAATTGAAACATTATTCACTATTAAAATTAATATATAGGGACATTATGTATTACTTAACGCATTTATAACAGAAGGAAATTTACAATCTAATTAATCATTATTAAAAATAAACTGAAGTGTTCTTTCTTCAGTTTAATCCGTGAAACTCTTTATATTACACCGAAAAAGTATTGCTGAGTAATGATAAATATAAATGGTTCGTGTTTATATTATAAAAATATAATTAACAATAGGAATATTAAGTTTATTTTGTTACTGAATATATCAATTTATTTAAATTGCAATGCAAGTTTGCTCATTATTCTTTATGGAATCATTGGCAGGAAACCAAAAATGCTCATTGTTCTATATAAAATCTTTGACAAAATAAAGTATCCCTCCTTTAATTCTTCAATATCTCAATCTATTTTTTGTCAACTAGAAAGTATACAGCGGAAATACAAAAGTTCTGCTAAATATAGTTTTATAAAGGCTATATTTTAAGGACATTACTAATTGAAATATGTGATAAATCTCAAAGAATTAGAAATTAAAGTGGGTCTAGACAAAGCTTCAGATTTTTACATAATCTAAAGATATACTTCTGAAAAATTTAAGATTCACTTTATTTACGTCATACGCTGCTGCCCATTAAAATTGTAACGACAGGAAGGAAATCAAATAATCAATCTCTACTTGCACGTATACAGTTTAATAGGAAGTAATGATTAAATTTGTAAACAATTTTAGAAATGTACAGGGTGTAAAATTAGTACTCATATCTCCCTCCTTTGACACCACCAGGTTAGTACGGAGTCAAAATGGACTTGAATGACAGTTTCAGGAAGTCATTCTATACTGCTTAAAGTCTGTGTAAAATCGAAGTGGCTGAAGAGCAGTGTGGAGGTCCAGGCCCTCGGCAATCTATGACCAGATGTTTTCATTGTGTTAGAGATTTAGAGAGCACGATTACCAAGGCAATAGTCGAACACCCTTTGCATCGAGGTAAGTCATGACACGAATGGCAGCAAGCGAACTTGCGTTATCCAATTCAATGCTGATGACCCTGAGACATCGACAATAAGGCATAGCCACCGGCCATAAGATCTGATAAATGTAACGCTCCTCAGAACAAGAGATGTTCATGTCGTGTACTCAAAGGCTGCCCATACTATCACACCAGGTGATGTGCCTTTAAGGGAATATCAAATGCAAGAAGACCACTTGCGTTCTTTTTAGTGCCTCCAGATACGAATACGTACACCACGATATTGCACATAGAACCTGGACTCGTCTGAAAAGACTGCATGGCCCCCTTCGTAGGCCGTCATTTAGTCGGTGGCCGTACTACTGTAGCCACGCGTCTCTATGTTGCAGCGTCGAAAAATGTCATAATAATGATCACCGGGAAGACAATCCGTCCTGCTCCAGACATCACACTGTTCGTGTGGATCCAGGTGATGTAAGCAAACCCTTTTTTTCACTTAAGGTACATAATGTGAACGATTCTCAAGGTCGACTTAACAGGCCTATCATCTCAGGCGTTAGTGGCAGGAAACTCGTTTAGATCCTGCATGGCATTCAATATGCTCCTCCTGAACTCGTCGTTTCCTCATTCGTTTGACAATCGTTAGATTCCGACCAATACGAGTAGAAAAATCATGAAAAAGATAAACCTCTCTCTCGATAGGTCACGATCCTTCCGCTATCGAATTTTGAGAGTTGTTATGCTGCTAGCCGTTTATTTCCCTTATATGAGGCATACATATCTTTTTCACAAACAACCAACATTCAAATTTATTTCTGCATGAGATACCCGTTGCATAACTTTTATTTTCTCCAGAGTCGTCCCTTTCACCAGTGGCATTCGATTTTACTTAAATGCTGATTATTTGAATACCCCAGAATCTTCTTCCTTTTATACGAATTTGTGGGATCATTCCTTCTTCATGGTGTTCGAGTTTCAATAGCCTGCAGTGTATTTAAATATTTTGCAAAAAATACTTTCCTGAGAAATAGTGCTTGTAACCGATATTTTTATATCGGAAACAAATTATCAGTTAATGAAGTAGAATTAGCATTCCTTAAAATGGAAAACAAAATAAATATCAAAATAATGTAAAAACATTATGCAAACCGTTACAACGTATTTTGACATAACACACCGAAATATAAAAAGAATCCTTTCCTTTAGAATTCGACCGACAGATTCAGAGAGGTGATAGAAGATAGCATGGGAATGACAAATCGACACAGAACAGGGGGTCGCCAACCACGTTTAGTCGGAGCGATTCGTAGGAACAATTATGAAGAGCGCTGTGTCAATTGGAATGAAAAGAAGAAGAAAATGTAAAAAATACATTTATTAGACGTAAAGCATGCTTATAATTCGAACAATGCATCACAGTTTGATAGCTTGGTGTCAGAAATGCAACGACAAGTAACTGTCACAGAAATTATTCGAAGATGCGGCCGCGTAGGTCAGAGCACAGCTGACACCGACGGTCAAAGTAATGTCGCACGCCTTCAAACAAATCCGGTGTGCTGGCTATGTCCGCTGAAGCGATGACCATCCATGCCATGAGGTCCTCTACTGTAGCCACCGACGTCTCATACACAAGTGACTTCAAGTGGCCCCAGAAAAAAATCCCAGGGATTGAGGTCTGGGAAGCGTGGAGGCTAAACAACAAGTCCACTGCGTCCAATCCACCTCCCGGGATATATGGCATATAGGTGAATCAAAGAATGTCCTGGGTACCATCGAGTGTGAACCACATGTTCTGGTGCGCAATGGCCGCTACTCCCTGTAGCAACTCCAAAAGAAGTAAGAAATTTCCATACGTGTACGTTTCTTTAACCCTACTACGGTGCTTCAAATCCCCTCATTCTCTTGGCCACATCCCTCGTCTGGCTCATTGTTTTCCCGACGACCACTATTATGAAAATTTTCACCACCTAAACGGGGTTTGCAAATTCATGTTCTATATTGATTTGTCATCTCCGTACTGCCTACTATTATCCTCTCTGAATTTGTCGGTCGAATTTGGCAACACCCTGTATATAAGTTTTTTAAGAATGTTGCTTTTCCCCTTTCAACTTTCATCCTCTAAGTTGCATGCTATTCAATTACAATTTTAAGCAACGTAACCACCAAGCATTGTCCTAAATCTGCAGAGTATTTTCCTCCTTATGTGACATTTTAAAATATTAGAGTTCACAAATAAATGTCCGAGTTTTCAAAGCTTTATATATTATTTATGTACATAAACATCCTAAATATCATCAGTGGAATAAATTTATCTAGATATTCTGTGTCTGGTTTCTGGAACAAAATTGAATATCCATTTACTTATATATGTTCGATTAATATATTAAATAATCTAATCAAGCTCAAACAACATATATCATGTTATATTATAAAGGCAAATGAAAATGCAGAATTATTATTGGCAAATACAATGTTTAGAAAATAAAAATTATAAATTTATAGGTGAAAATCAGTCTTAATCTTTAATAATTAAATAAACGATTGCTTAGAATTTCAATTAAAAGTGACGAAATATTTTTCAATAGTCTGACTCATAAGAATTTTACATGACCTTAATATTAAGTGTATAATGTACAAAAAAACTTAAAATAGGCATTCAAATAAAATTAATTTAAGTCAACTCAAACTATTTAATTAGAGAAAAAAATGAACGGATTAAAAATAATTAAAATAAAGTATGCAGAATAAACATTTAAATTATAAAACGTATTTTTTTTTGTGTGTGCAGAATGCTTTCTTATAAAAAAAACTTCTCTTACAAAATTGCAAGTACAATATCTCTGAGTTATTATATTTTCACAGCAAACTTCTGAATTAAATAATTATTGCCAATATTCAAAGTTTCAATCAAGAAAACTAAAAATTCTTAATAGAAGAGAAAATGAACACCTCTAAAATACAATTAGAAGTTAAGCTTAATATATCTGATTTCAAGTGCATAATACATATATGCTTTAAGATTCCATCTACTAAACAAGAAAGGAAAACGTTTTAAACTGTCTTCGTACGTACAAATAAAAGAAATCTTTGCTTCAAACTTACAAAATTGAAAATTGAAATCTATGGGAGAAATTCCATTCTTACATAAAGCAAAATTAGTAAAAATACCCCAAACTTTAAAAAAAAACATCTTTCTTTAAGTTGTACTATGTTCAGAAAACTCTCAATTCAAATAACTGTGTGAAACTTAATATACACAATTTGTAAAATCATACATAGATTACAATTTTAATTAAAACTATTCAATTCTACTCTTACATACGTAGTACATCACTTTACTTACATTTACAAAGGTTAATTTTTAATTAACAATTTATATCTTCCAAATTAGTCTTAACTAAATATTATGGTAATTAACATGAAAAAATTATTAAATTAAATTTTTTATTACAAGAAAATAGCAATTCTATAATAAATAAATGAAACAGAACTCCTTCATTATATAGATAAAGTTGGGAGAGAGACAGAGAGGTATTTAATATATGCTTCAGTTCCAAACCTTCTAATATTCTATTAATAATCTAAAATTTTGACATTCAAATGCCTGTTTGCAAAGATATGAAGCATTATTAGTTAAAATTCTGTTCTCTGGACTTCTCAAAAATGAAAAATAAAGAGCAATAATTAATTTCGACTCACGCTACTTAGAAATTCATGCATTTAATGCGCAGGTAGGACTTACATGTAATTTGCATCAGCGCAATTACGAGAGTGGCAGTCAGAAACTTTCGCATTTCGGAAGTAAATGTTTGCTAACTGTGGTCGCAATCTTGAAAATGACACCAGCTTGACATCAATCTAAGTTTATATAAACAGCCTGCTGTAGATTCCCTGCATTTGACATTGAACCAATGCGGGCTGACAGCTGAGGGAAAATATAGCTACTAAATCAAGTTTTGGAAATCTAGTTAATTTTTGCTTTATCTTAGTCACTTCGTTTCTAGATGTATAATCATTTATCTCCTTATATATACTTACAGCGCACAGTTACCTCAATTAAGGTCTCTAAGTTTGATTAATCAACCGGGTTTTATGAGATTTATGCTATTAATCAAGCTGTTTACTTGAAATTCCGAAACGGGATGAGAAAATGAAATGTTTTAACACACTTAATCATAAATTAAACAACTAAATTAGAGCAAACGTTCCTCTATCGCTTTAAGAACATTTTGAAATCTCACGATAAAGGAAAACTTTAAACAAACTTGAGGTTAATATTTCATAAAAGCGAAACCACAACACATTGCATTTTGAACATTATTCAATAAGATATTTAAATACAGAAAAATCCTCATTTATGAAGAATTTAGGCTTATGAATATAAACCGTTCTTTTTACGCAGAAATGATCGCACTTTACCAAAGGTGGTCCGGCTCATGAATTTTTGAAAAATTATGGACTTTCACTTTTTTTATGTTTTTTAAAAGTTCATATATTTCTGTTTAAAATGTTATATGATATAAGAAAATACGATAATTGGAAGTATTTTTTATTTATTTTTTAATTGAAGCTACTCCTTGACGCGCATCAAATAAGCTCTGCTGGGAGCACCTGTGTTTTTCCTAGCATATGTTTCTGATGAGCACAAATCCACATATGATATTCAAGTGGAAAAATTAGAGTGTTTTGGGTTTATCCAAAAGTGTATGAGTGCACCGTGTGGTGTTAATAACACCATATGGTCAGTGATTCCAAGATCAACATTTGCGGAATTAAAAACTCTAAAATTAGGCATAAATATGGCTATTGCACAGTTCAATGGGAGTCATGTAGTGAAATTAATTATCTTAAAACATTGTAATATTGACCCAAGTTATAATTGTGTGTCATGCTTCCAAAAATTACATGCATGTAGGATTCGTGTAGCTCAATGAATGCATCTTGAGATCACAAAAAAGGCAAAATTGTTAAAAATAATGAACAAAAAAAGATTAGAAGAGTCTTTTGTAGGAGCAGAGGGTAAAAAAAATGTTTCATATGCTTCTGGAAAATACTAAAAAAGTAAATGCTCAACAAATTACAAATTTTTACTTTAAAGTCTGTTTTCTCAAAATGTAATATTTTTCACTTTTTATGTACCTTTTCCTCAAAACTACTAATTATGTAATCCTCAAATTTTCATTGAGAATACTTTTAACATGTTTACACATTTCAACGAAGGGAATTAGATATATCTGGCAAACTTTTTTGAAATAAGGCTTTTTAAACTAAATTTTTGGACATTTTTTAAAAAATTCATAATTACTTTGATTTTTAACAAAACGACAAAACCCTTCGTTAAAGTTTTGTTGATAGTAAACATAACCTACTGTAAAAGTTTTATCCATGAAAAGTAAGTAGTTTCTGAAAAAAGGTACATAAACTTACGCAATTTAACATGGGCTGTGTGGATTTGCCGGACCTCCTTAAAAGAAAAAGATTTTTTTTTCTTATTTTTACGTATTCAAACAAATGTGTATTTATTTGTCTCAAGCTGCCTAGTGGTTAAGATTACGAACTCGTTCGAATCATGGTGCCACTTAAGACCCACCGTGTAGAGGGGACCGATGCACATTAAATCTGTCGAGACTCGGGTATCCTCCCGTTGGTGTGGTGTGGTAGTTACGAGAAGAAGGGGTCAACTCAAATGGCCTCTTCATCACTTGAACGAATTCAAAATCACGAAGTCCGTCGTCTATATCTCTCGTGCTGCTTTGTGTGGGACGTTAAAAAAACTCTCAATCTTGCTTACTTTTCTCAACTACAGAACTTGTATAGTGAAAATTTCAATTTGTAATAAATCCCTTACTAATATGTTTCTTTGTTTCAATCCTTTCTCAATTAAGAGTAGCAGTTTTTTTCATTGGCTTACAAAACTTCATTTTCCGTATACGGGTTTCTTATGATATATGAAAAAAAAGCATTTCCATATATTTAGCAAAACAGTTATTTTGGATTGATTTATTGTTCGAGTACCGCTATAGTTTTGACGATATGTTGATTTCGTTTTTTATAGGATTACTTCTATAGTAACTTCTGTTCAGTTTTGAAAACTCGCAACATACACGGTTTCTATCATTGATTTTATTTAACACCATCAAATATGTTTTTATATAAAAACGCTTTTTCCCATATTTATTATAAAGTGATTTTTATTCTATTAAGCTAATTTTACCCATATGTATAAACTATAACAAAAATATTTAATATTTACTTTAAATATTATAAAATATTTCAGAAAAAAATGGTACATGGTAGATCTTCGGTGGAATCAGAGTTTGAAATCACCTCTCGAATGTACCATAGTCTATTTATAATATAGTACTAAAAATACTGGTGTACTAATGGATACCCATCTCTAAATTTTAAAGCACTGTATGCGATTGAACTTACACTTGAAAACCCTTGTGTAATTTTAATATTCCTTCATTGCTGCTAGTGAGAAAATGACCGCGATAATTAATCCTGAGGAGATTTGCCGTAAAACTTGCAACAAGTTTTACGGCAAACTATTTTCAAATCCTCAGCTGTGGGGATTCGTGTCCTTTTAACACCCTTTTATAAGCTTCGCTTGTATGTAACAGAATCTTTGAACTCAATTCTTACCCACCTTTAAAAGGTCAGAACAATTCGAAGTTTTTCTCACTTGTCCAGGACCAATGACAATAGAATAATTTAATAGTTAACATTGTCCTAATCAGGATCATCAGGATTGACAATTTTCCATTTTTAGATTTACTCCCGCATCTGACGACTAATTTCAGATCCCATTTCCAGATATGGCGACCAAAAGATTAAGTTACATCTTAGTTCGATCAACTATAAAAGGGTGTTTTTTAAATTTTTTTAAACTATAATTTATTCCACTGAAGTTCAAAATTTTCAAAACTGTGGAGGACCCTACACACGTCAAACATCTACACTTTACTGGTTGATGTGGCTTGAAAGTGGGTGAGTGCATTTTAAGGTCACTCTATAAAACAACACGAAGGCTATTTGCAATGGATCTCTAAATTCTAAATGACGGTCAAGTGACGAGGACGACACTTGATCTGGCAACCAACGGGAGAATTTAAAAATTCGACAGATTTCACGTGCATGAACCCCTCTACACAAGTGAGTCTTCAGTAGACTAGGGCGCAAACTTATAACCCGCCGGCCACGAGCCCGTGAACATGGGTACTAGTCTACCGCAGCCACTCGATGGTGTGGAATAAGAGTAAGAAAGTGAGTAATCTAGCTCTAGTGTTTTCCTCATCACCTAACCGTAGGTTAAAACTAAGGTTTTATTATCCTTTAGTATACAATTTTATTTAAGCCAAATTCAATCAAATTTAATAGCCAGTAGGAGGCCAGTATAGGTGTGGAATAAGAGTTAAGAAAGTGAGTAATCTAGCTCTGGTGTTTTCCTCATCACCTAACCGTAGGCTAAAACTAAGGTTTTATTATCCTTTAGTATACAATTTTATTTAAACCAAATTCAATCAAATTTAATAGCCAGTAGGAGGCCAGTATAGGTGTGGAATAAGAGTTAAGAAAGTGAGTAATCTAGCTCTGGTGTTTTCCTCATCACCTAACCGTAGGTTAAAACTAAGGTTTTATTATCCTTTAGTATACAATTTTATTTAAGCCAAATTCAATCAAATTTAATAGCCAGTAGGAGCTAGTATAGGTGTGGAATAAGAGTTAAGAAAGTGAGTAATCTAGCTCTAGTGTTTTCCTCATCACCTAACCGTAGGTTAAAACTAAGGTTTTATTATCCTTTAGTATACAATTTTATTTAAACCAAATTCAATAAAATTTAATAGCCAGTAAACTTTATTATTCCATAAATTAACCATTTGATGAAAACGGAATTCGAGATCAATCCCTTCCCTCCACGCTGCTGTCCTGTCTTTTACATATTCAATACCGCAGCTACTCACAATTATAAAGAAAATTAAGCTATCCAACTACCCTAAAATTGTAACTTTGCCAAAATTTCATGCTTTTATAGACCATCTTATTAGTTTTCTAAAAATACCAATCTTATTATTTTCCGTTCACTAGAACAAAAACTGCAAGTGTTTTAGTAAAAGCAGATGCCATTACTTTAAGCAAGATGTCATACTTTGAAACGCGTTTTACTCGAAATGTGTTTCTTTTGAAAATGCTCGAATGGGGACAGCGATTACTAAAAAATGTTTTGAAAATAATTAACTGAATTTTTTTGTGTATGTTCTGTATAATAGTAGAAGTACTTTAACCTTCAGATTTATCAATCACTGTTTTATTACAAAATTTACAGTCCCTTATGTCAATATAATCACTGTTATTTTAAGCAATTTCATATAATAACTAAGATAAAGTGCTCTAGTTTTTGTAAAAATTAAAATATCTCTTATCCTAAATGTCATTTTAAAACAACAGCACACATCAGAATAGAAAAATTGAACATTTTTTCATAAACTTTTGGTACTGAATAGGCCCTGTTTATGTTATTTTTTGCAATTTTTACCTATTTTAGTAATAATTTTTTATCTTCTTAATTTTGGCATATTTTTCTTAAAATATACTATAAGCAAATCTAAAAACCACTAAAAATCCCTATATCTACATCTCCATTTTTTTTTTTAAAAAAAAAGGTGCCGCAAAACCGGAACCTTAATTTTCCCAACAAAAATTAAATATAGACATTAATTTTTAAAATATCAAACATTTAAAGATTGAGCATCAATTTATTTTATTAACACTAATCATTAATTTATTTTTAAAGATAAATATTATAATGAATTGTTTGGGGCGGGGGTCTTTCGAGGCGGTAAAAAAATTGAACAAATGTAATGGTACACTTTGCAAATTATTTTGAAAGGAAAAAATCAAAACTTTCACTAGAAACCAAAGCTTCTTTTTTCTTTTCAGCTTTATGAACAATATTTTTCTTTGGGAAAGCTTTTAACATTTTTCTTGGAAGAATTTAGGGTGAAAAATAAAATGTTTGACTTTGAAGGCATAAAATGTTGCCTATAAAACTGGTATTTTTATTATATCAAGTGAATCCAAGCGTTCAAGTTAACAATAAGAAATGAAATAAAGCATCAAATAAAAAGACAAGTAGTGAAATTACTTTTTTTACTCAAAATGAAAAAAGAGATGACACGAAAGAAAATCTTGTTTAAGAAA
>BMAO01007335.1:0-15901 GCA_019973975.1 Trichonephila clavata
TGGTATGCAAATTCCTTTCATGGAATAGAGTTTTTCTAATAAAGAGTAAAACGAAAATGGACCTCCCAGGAGGGTTGTGAAGGGTCAAGGGGAGTTATAGGAAAAAAATTCTTATTTTTGAATTGTTAGACCCACATACTTGAAATTGGTTAAGCATGTTTTTTTGTTGAATAGGGATTCACTAAGAATGTATTTGAGGAAAATCAACTCATGGGGGAGAAAGGGGTTACTTAGCCGCTATATTGACAAAAAAAAGTCCTTCTTTCCAACTAGCAAGGAATATAATAATGGAATTTGGTTTGCACTTTTCTTTTGTTTAATTGAAATCCACTAAGAACGGTTATTTTGGAGAACTATTCTCAACGAGATTACGGTGGGCATTGATAATAAAAATTGTGGTTTTGCTCTATTAGATTCAGACTTGAAATTTGGCTTGCATGTTTATTTTATGGAGTAGAGATCCCACGAAAATTGGTTTTGCGGAAATCCATTTGTTGACCATGATCATATATATATATATATATTATATATATATGGCTGTGTGTGAAACACTTAATATAAATACTTACTCAAATTTCGAAACTTCTTTATTTATAACATTTCATTCATAAACCAAATACCCTGTTTCGAACTTCTTTTTTATAACATTTCATTCATAAACCTAATACCCTATTTCGAAACGCATCTCTTTTTATTTTCTTCTTAAGCATTTTTAATATGCTGTTATCTTTTTTAGTGATTCTTCAAAACCTTAAATTTTTGATAGAATTATTGCAGATTCCAAGAAATGCAAGATTATTATTTGCTTTCACGAGCCTTTCTATATATAACCGGTTTTCAAATATTACCTGAATAATTATGTCGTTTCTGTAAATAACTAATTATTCCCTTTGCGTG
Organism: Trichonephila clavata; assembly: GCA_019973975.1. Taxonomy (NCBI): domain Eukaryota; kingdom Metazoa; phylum Arthropoda; class Arachnida; order Araneae; family Nephilidae; genus Trichonephila; species Trichonephila clavata. Next base: position 898 of record BMAO01007335.1, read on the forward strand.
TACCTATAGTGATAATATCTTTTTTATTCATTTTTCCCTGTTCCTTCCTATTTCTAAAAAGCTGGAATTTTAAAAATTCCCTATCTTGTGTATTTTAGTGCTTGTACCAGCAGCATGCTCAAATAACTCTCCTGATATTTAAAATAAATAAAATGATGGGATATATATATATCAAGACTTGGAAATGCCACGAGTGCCTTATCACCTCTAATTAAATGTATACCATCTTGGTGATTAAGGTAAATTCAGCGACAGCTTTAGAAGTCATACTAGGTCTCCATTTTAGTCCAAAGACTCTTTTGATTTCTTCAATTTTAATATCTACACCTTCGTTTCTTGTTTTATCCAATTTTAGTACAAAATTCTGTTGCACTCTTTATTTCTTGATATAATTTTAGAATTCAAGTTATTTCTTTTTTTAGCCGTGTATTAAGTATAATTTTGTTTCTTATTATTTTATTCTCTCTCTCTCTGTATATATATATATATATATATATAGGGCATCCAGAAAATTTAACGTCTAGAGAAAACAGGGGAACTGGAAGGGGGAAGTCAGTTTTAAAGAGAAAGAAATATAAAAGTTCCATATCACTTTGGTTTAGGAGATTTTTAAAAATCCACGTTCATGTTCTGTGCAGAAGTTTTAGCTATATATAAACAGTTAAATATTAAATTGAAATTGTGATTTTTTCAAAAATTTAGTCCAGTCTTTTTAAAGAAGTATTAGCTATATATTGACAAAATAATTATTTTAGATGCATTATATTATTATTTAGATGTATTTTATATTATTGAAAAGAGAATATTTTGATAATGTCATTTTTTCTTCAATTTTTACCAATAAATTCCTTAAATTTTTCTTATTGTAATAATATTCTTAAAACAATTTTCTACATATATTCAAGTTCAGGTCACATGAAATTTCAATATATATATATATATATATATATATATTATGCACATTTTCAGAATCATGATTCCAAATATATTCGAATATCCAAATGGATTATAAAAATTTAGCAATAGTAGTTTTGGAGAGGAAAATAAGAAGTTTTGGATCATTTAGAATAATAAATAAGCTAACTTTTCAAATAAATTATCTAAGGGCTCGTATGTTATGTTTTTATTTTTATGTAAAGTCAAGGTGGTTTCATTTTCTCAAAGACCAAATCAAATAAACTAAGTTATTTTTAACGAAACAGCTGAGATTTTGCTCGATGTGTGATTATGATTTTAAAAAATGGCTAATTATAATCCAACGTATATGTTTAAAATTGTATCTCATTAATAAATTTCTTTAAATGGACACAGGGAATTTTAAATAAAGTGAAAAAAATATTTTATCTTATTCAAATTTTCTATTTAAATATCAATTTTAAGAAAAGAAGTGTCAGTCACATGTGAGTAAAATATAAAAAGGTAAATCATTTGTCTTAATCATAAATTATTCATCTTCCTTAATTTAGCAGCTCTAATAAGGAATTTTACTTTAAAAATCATAGTATATCATATTAAGTCACTGAAATTTATTATCTGTATTGACAGGCAGGGAATATGTACACAAAGGTTTAATCAGAATATTTATAGCCAATGTGGAGATATTCAAAGAACTTGTCATTCCATTAGTACAGTGGTTCCCAAAGTGGTCCTTATGGACCCCTAGTGGTCCACGGTATTATTCAGGAGGTTCTTAGAAAATTAAAATTGATTTAGGGAGAAGGGACCATGAACGATGTTGGGGGGTACGCGCAAATAATATAATAGGTTTAATATAAAATAAAAAGTATTTGATCCTTTTTTATTTTTATGGAAATTTAAATAAATAACAATAATTCACTTGGATATTCCCGATTGAGTCTTGTAATCTTTTGAACGTGGAATAACTCAGATCCCTAACAGAGATGAATCCATACTAATACAGGAGCATCTTATTGAAATATCCACAAATGGGGACGTAAGCCAATGTTTGAACAAGTATACCACAAATTCTGGTTGCAAAAGCTGATCCCATTTTTATATCCTGCAACCCATCCGGTATAGTGGTTAAGGACGCTGACTGCGGTGCCATAGAAGCTGATTTCAAATTCCGGAGAAGGCATGGATGTTTGTATTGTAATCCTTCACACATGACTTTAAAATCCTTCTTTCTTTGCGATGTGTGATTCATGCTTACTTCTGTAAGCCCCCGAGTGATACTTTGTGGTGCACGGGTTTTATAAATGATCTTAATAAAAAAAATTATATCCTGCATTATATGAATTATTGTATGGAAGTTGTTGACTATTTTCCCGTCTTCTAATGTGGTAGAACTTGAAATCAGTGCCGCAAAAAATCTCATCACAAAAAAAAAAAAACTATTGCTTGTAGGGATCTGCGGTTGGTCTCAAACATTGAGATGACCATAAATAAAAATACAAAATACAAAAGGGTCAGTGGACAAGCTTTGACTCCAAAAAAGGGGTCCATTTGTTGAAAAAGTTTGAGAACCACCGCATTAGAATAAGCACATGTTAAAGTAATGACTAGAAAACAGTAAACAAAAAAAAACAAAAAAAAAAACCAGTGGCACAAGAATATTTTAGGCTTACGGCATAATATGCTGAAAAAAGTATACTCGCTGTCAACTCTATTTGTAAATCTAAGAAAAAAAATTAAATGTTATGGGATAGAATGTTTTCTCAAATGAAGTAGAATTATAATATATATGAAAATCAACCGTAATTGAAAAATTGTTATAACACCACATTCCGCTTGGTTTTCAAGTAATTTAAATTGTATGATACTAATTGTATAATGCTAATTAGGAATTAAAAATTACATATTGATAGCAAAATCACTAAAATAATATCAATTATAAATTATATGTTAAAGTACTTATTTCCAGCAAATATTTCAACAAAACTATTTTATATCTTACGGCCTTTGTTAAGCCTTTAAAATAAAATACCAATGATAACAGACATGTCATAAAACATTGCAAGTTAAGTAGTTGAAGTTATTGGAAATTAAACAGTTTGTGCATTCAATACATTTCTGAAAAAACTAAGTAAAACATCGCTAGCACAAAGTAATCGGCTTTTCTACATATAGAATTGTGTATGCTGTTTTCCTGTTTAAAGTATCCAATAACGCTCAGAGCTACGGTTTTGAAAATGTGTAGAAATAAATATATTTTTTTTAATATTTAATGTTATCTGAAATAGAACAAACGTATAGAATTGTGTTAAAAATAGTTCTACAATAAAAAAAAATTATTAAAATCTGATTTTTTGTCAAAAATTGAAGAGAGGGTGAGATATTTTCAAAACATTTTTCTTCTCCGGAAAATGCTTCTTGATAATAGTATTATACTTATAATTCAAACAGATTTTTCTACAGAGCGTGTACTAGGGTTTTTGAAAAAAATCACATTATATATTTTAAAGTTTTGATCAATTGAAGTAAAAACTGATGGTTTTTTTTGTTATAACTTCTCTGTTCTGTTGTATTAAATTATGAATAAATTAACTTCTAAGTAATATATTTCAAAATGTAATATTAATAATTAAGCATTTTGATAGAGAAACTGATTAACTTTAATTGGAGACATATTTTCAATTTTATTTAAATATACAAGCTTGATTTTCTACAAAGTGGCTGCATTGAGAAGCAGCCATATTTCTGAATTCACATTGCCATATTTTTAGGTACCCAACTACTTGCGACAATTTTTTTTTCTAAAAACGGAGACATGGGGATTTTTTTGTGGTGCTTAGACATATTCAGTAAATTTAAAAAAATGCTAAGCAGAAGAGAAAAAAATTTATTACTAAAATGGGAAAAAATTGGACAAAATTTACAAAAAAATTACATAAACGGGACTTATTCTGTACAAAAAGTTTATGAATAAATTTTGAATTTTTCAATGTTTGTCTCTTTCTTTTTTTTTAAATGACTTTCAAGATAAAAAAGATATTTTAATTTTTACAAAAAAATTAGTTATTAGAGGAAATTTCTAAAAAACAATGATTGTATTCGCAAAAGGGACTGCAAAGTTTCTTATAAAACAGTGATTGCCAAATTTGAGGGTTAAAACACTTCTAGATTATACCAAACATTCACAACAAATTTCAGTTTCATATTTTCAAAACTTTTTTAGCAATTGCTGTCCCCGTTTGAACATTTTCAAAAAACATATTTCGAGTAAAACGCGTTTTAAAGTATAGATCTTGAGAAAAGAAAGAGAGATCTTGCTTAAAGTAGTGGCATCTGCTTTTACTAAGACACTTGTAGTTTTTGTTCTAGTGAACAGAAAATGATACACTTGGTATTTTTATAAAGCTAATAAGATGGTCTATAAAATAAAATTATAAAAATATTGTCAATTTTTGGCAAAATTCACAATTTTAGTGTAGTCGGATACCTTAAAATAATTATAATATATAAATCGTTAAATCGTATTTATTAATTTAAGTTACTGGTATTTTCATTATTTTATAAGTTTGTTTGTTCCCCTCATTTTCAAGACTAATAAGTGTGAAATTTAAAGAAAAATTTGACGAAGATTTGTTTTTAAAATAAAAATATGTAAATTCTGCTAAAAATCTATTTTATGAGAATTCTAGCCCTCATCTCATCCAATCTTTAAACTACTATTCATATTTTACGTTTGACTTAGCTGACGAGCGCGTAAATTTATCATCGAATTTATTATTGAGTTTTACATTAATGCATCTCACAATCTGGAAAGAGTCATCTGTCTCAATTATTTTTATCCCGGAAAGATATACTTCCAATGCAAAAGACTTTTTCGAAAAATGACTCTGAATTGGAAACTATTGTGGACAAAAGAAGAAGTCCTAGCAACCTTAATGAAAAGATTTTTATCTTTCAAATGGAAGCTCTGGGTCATTAATATTAAAGAGGAAATTCATAAGATATAAATCGAATTCTAGCACAATTTACTGAGCAAAGTAATTCGGTTATGAGATTAATTTCTAGGATGTTTCTGCAAAGTTTTAAAAGCTTTCTATAAGTGGATATGGTATGATCATGAGTGTCAAGGAGAAAAGAAATATTCCATTTAGGATTGATCTGTACAGCAAAAAGAAAAAAAAGTTTTATTTGATTTATTTATTTAGTCGAAATTTCTCTTTGGCTTTCAAACTAATTTCATTACATATTCAGGAACTTAAGAACAGCAAAGTTATTCATTAGTTGAGATATGATTTCTTTAGTTTAGATTCAGAAGTGAAATGAAAAATTAAAGTATGGAGGAAAATGATATACAAATGTATATTAACACATACGCTGCCGGTAAAATTGATATATCCATCCTCTGAAGCCAAATTACAAAACAGTAACGATTAAAAATATTCTTTATATGTTTCAGTAGTTAAACCAGAAAATCGGAAAAAAACCTTTTATTTTCATGTTCAATCTTTCCTAGTTATTCTAATATTTTGCTATCAATCAATTTTTTATTTATTTTCCTTTTCTTAGGCTGTGAAGGCCCTGTAGTACTTGTAATGCCCACCATTATTAAAAACGGATATAAAATTTTACAAAATTTAAAAAGCAAGCACATAAAATATAAAAATGCTTCACTAACGTGCCTAAAAACCTCTTCGTTCAAGCTCGAAAGCTGACTAATAATAAAGAATATAAATTAACATAGTCGATCTTCATTCCAAAGAAGTGCCGGCATAAGTAGCACCATGCTGACGAGCTAGCGTGTTAGTGGCAGCGAACGTGTTAAAGCTTATTGAAGCATTTCCATAGTTACAGTTTTATGAGGGAGGTTGATTATATAATTTTAAATTCCTTTAAAAAAGCTCTAAACTTCCACCCACCTTTTCTCAAGTTTTGTTTTGTTCGGAGTTAATAAAATTCCGGCAACGTTCTTTGAACAAGAGAAAAGTACTAAATAGGGAGAACATTGCTCGGATTGGAAGAGGAAGTATCTAACACTTGACCTAAAATAATATAGATTGAGATGATTTTAAAAATAACGTCAAGATTATAGAGATACAATCCAGACAACATTTATATTTATCAGATTTATTTATCCATTACAAGATGGGAAAAAACAATTTATTTTGATGTAATGTTAAAAACAAAGTAAAAAAAATTGCGTGCACTGTATTTCGTATTCAAAATGAAATAAAGTTGGAAATTAAAAAAGAATATCAATGTTTATTTATTAATTTACTTTCAAGTTTTAACACTTTTTAAAGTGTAATTTTATCATTACTTTTTATTTTATTTATTATTACTTTATTATTATTTTATTTATTATTAGTAAAATTTGACTAGTTTTTTGTTAAATTTTACGCATATTCCTTGGGTTAGATTAATTTATTGAATTGTTATTATTAAAAATGCACCACACAAATTTCGAAAATAGGAAGTTTTTAGCATTTAAGAGATGCAACTAATTTCATGTGGTAGGAAATTGGGGTTAATCTTAAATTAATTTCGACTAAAATATTTGAAAATATAATGGAAAAGGAAAAACAGGAATTTGAATTATTTTAAAAGGAATCTGATTTTCATGTTTAAACTGCAAGGTTTGCGTGTATGTTTCAAAATAGGTCATTTTAAAAAATTAATTTTCTTCCTATGTGCAAAGAATTTTTTCTGTTATGAATTTGGATGTCATTTCCCTCCCCGCTTAAAGTAATATTGATGATATAGTTTAGATGAATTATTTTGGAAAATAAAACAGAAGCTCATTAATTTAGTAAGATCTGTCTGGATTTTAAATAAATAAATATTCAGTTTTTTTATCGTCATTATATAAATTTCTTTAAAAACTTCGATGCTAATTTTTAATTTTAATATTATGATTTCTAAAGAGGTGAAAAATCTGTGACCTAAACAAAAATTTATATTTTTCTTATCAATTCTTATAGAATTAATAATACGATACACAATGTTAGGCTCCGTGCCTGGGTGAAAATATCTGCAGTCGTCATCTTGAATAATTCAAGGTTTATTGCAAAATGGTAAAACCCTTTCCAATATGGCTGCCACTTAGCATCTAACTTATTCGCACAAAGAGACGTAACAAAGCGAGTAGACACCAGCTCATTCTTCTCATTTATTCCTATAAATAATCGTACTCACTGTAAAATCTTAACGTGTTCACTGTATTTTTATTTATTATTCCGGTAAAATAATCTCCCTTTTTTATTATTCCAGTTCTATTTATATATTAATTGCAATGCAGAATTGCTTGATTTTTAATATAATAGGTAAGTGCAAAGTAAAATGTCCATGTGAGAAACATAAACGTGAATATCTTAACAATAAAGATTAAAACAAAATTAACAAGATCTTCCTAAATAATTGCATATTTATTATGTTCGTATACATTGCAGATTTAATGAAACTAAAAGATTGTGCTTTATTTTTAATATCTTAATACGAAAAGTAATACTTGGATCCAATAGATTGTTTCATTTTACAATGACAACAGCAAATCTAATTTCAAAAAAACTGAACACTTTCTTTATGAATGAATGAATTTGTTCACACACACATAATATTATCTTATGTGTAGATAACAACATAACCATTAATGGTTAAAGGATAAATTATTTCTATAAGAATTGCACAAGAATGAGAAGATGATGGATTTAACCCATGTTAATCTTCGAAATATTTAAGCGCGAATATATTTTTTACTTTCTTTTTGAAAAAACAAATATGAATTTGCATGTCACTATTTTTCTAAAGAAAAACTTACTAGTGTTAATGTGACTTTTATTAACATAACAAGCGTACATTTATGGTAAATATATGTGGACATTTATATCTATATAAAGTCAAATTTTAAAAAAATAAATTAATATTTTAATTATACTTTCTCATTTTTATTATACAAAGAAGCAAAAATATTTCTCTTGAATAGTCTTTTTTAAATAGCAATATGATTTTTGAAAAGGAAATGTGTGCTATATATGTATAACAAAAAAAAATTGAAAACTCAAACTATTTTGCCCTTTTATTTTTCTTATTTAAATTCAAGTCGAGTTAACTTCCTAAAATTTTTATTTCCTTAAGAATTCCTTACATATCCTTTATTTAACGTTTTACAAAACCAAAAAAACTATTTTAAAAATTTTGTAATAACATGTATATACATTGATATATCTAGAAAAATCTTCAGAAAATTTTCATCTTTTCTAGTTTGTTTTTTCTATTTATAGAAATATGAGCGCGTCGGTTTATTCTGAAATTAGCGTCGGGCTAGAAAGTTTATTCTTACTTTTTTCCTCATCATATTACTTCCAAAATAAGCAATTACAGCTGAAAAACCATTAAAAAAGGGAAAAGAAGAAATTGCTTTAGAAAACTTGATTATTTGCTTCAGCAGAAGGGTAGTTAAAAGCTTTTAGTTTAAATCCAAGTTCAAATGAGAGTGAAAGTATAAATTTGGTACAGTGCAGTGAATATTATTTAGCAATCGCTCCTATTTTTTTTTTTTCAGCACACTTATCTGCACCATAATATATATTTAGAAACCATTTTTTTTATAAAAAGAGAATACTTATGAGCTTTCTTTTTTAATAAATGATATCATTATGTTTTCTGATAGCTATGAGGTATTCTAAAGAGAAAAAAAATGTAATATATCCACGTTCATTAGGATGATAAAAATAGATAATATTGTTGTAATTTTATTATTCAGTTTTAGCCCTGTAACTGCCGATTTTGAAAGTTAAGCATTTAACTTCCCAGTGCCACCGTTTTTTACATAGTTGTGTATATGTGGTGTATGGGGGGGAGGAAGAAAATGTATAAATAACCAAAATTTTCACTGAACTAAGTAACTTCAACACAAACACTGTCAAGGTTATTTTTTGCATTCCAGAATCTCGGATTTATTGTAATTATAGAAGCATGAAAAAAAAAAAGGAATCGTATTTTGGAATGACGAACGGAATGACACGGAACGGAGACACTTAACCTTTTTTCTACCAATAGTACTTATAGTACCACTCACTTTAAAATTACATAGAATAACAATTTTTACGAATACTCTGACGATACTTAGTAGGAATATTCTTTTAAATCCACTCTTCAAGATATATGATATATTCTATGATGAGTATTTTAGTGGGAAGGCGAATAGTTTTATAGTAGAAATTGCGTTTTCAACTGACATTTTGATCAGATTGCAAAGATTGTCCTTTTTGTTCCGAAAATGTATTTAATGTCAAAAGGGAAGTGTCTTATTTTTTTTGTATGTTAATAAAGACCTTAGAAAACAATTTGACTATTTATTTTAAGGGAACTGTATATAATTAATTTTACAGTTGAATATCTTTAATTAATTAACTAAATCTAACGGATTAAATTTCCTAAAGTTGAGTGTTTTGTTTATGTATATCCCTTAATCTTCAATGTAGTGAGTCAAAGAAAAATATTGCACGAAAAATTCTGCAATAAATCGTTATGTGGTAGATAAAGGGTTAACCCACTGGTTGAGTGAGATGGATATATGCGCCGATGGTAGTTAATGAGTTAACAAGCAAATAAAGGGTTTAAATTTTGAAGTTTTAAAATAAAAATTAAACTAATATTTAATTTTTTCAAAAAAAAAATTGTGAATATGTTTTGACAACTTTGAAATAAGATAAGTTAAGTTAATTCATTTTCTTTCTTAGACAAGAAAAATATATACTTGTAATAGATGTATGCATAGAAAGTTTAAGTTTGTCAAATTACAATAACAATATTTGCGAAAAATGATTTTTTTGAAATATTAAATGTAAAACCGAAATAAAAAGAAAACAAAAAAGTATACATTTAATCGCCTAACAAAATCAAATTAGCCTGTGCAAAACAACTTAATGAAGCTTTAATAAAGTCATCGCATGGATGAGCTTTATTTGAGTTCATATCTTCATGTTATTTTTTCAGAAATTTAGCAAGAATTTTTAAATTTAGTAAGAAAGAAGAATTCACACTCACACACACATCCAGTAAAAAAAAATTCAAAATTGTATTACTTTAATGCAAATGTATTTGAGATTATTTTACTCCCTTAATATAATTTCTATAATTTTTTAAGTTCTTGCGTGAAATAGTTTATTTTGACTGATAGAATATATATATCATTTTCTCAATTTTTTTTCTTTTTTTTTACAATTTTTAATTTTAAGAAATACGAATTTTTTGAATTTTTAACGAAATCTAATACAGTGTACAGTATTTTAGGAAATAATTTGTATTAGGAACAGTTCCTCATTGAACATGGAAAACAAGAAATGTGAATTAATTTCCAATTTTGTGTAATGTATTTACATTTAAACAATTCTGCACCTTAACCAACACACTTTTTTTTACATCGGAAACGTATTTTTTCATTGAAATTAGCTGTAGTTAATGAATTCCAATTACGTCATTAAATGAAAATAATTTAAATTATTTATTTATTTATTTATTTAGTGTACAAATATTTACACAATTCAACTCGAAATGTAGTACAGTTGGAATAATTGAGAGGTTGTAGGATTTTAAGCTCTGTGATCATGAGTGCTTTAAAAACTTAATATCTAACAAGTCTGGTTTCGAAAATTCAATTATATGTGTATATCTCAAGTACGGTATGTTTTCAATTGAGTTATTTCTGTTGGGGGATGAATGAACAGATATATTTAGCGATCGAAAAATACTTGCTTTAGCAATGTCTATTTCTTTTTAAATTTTTTACTTTTTTTCTTCGATATCAAACTTATGCTGTATTTTTATGTTATTAGCAAAAGAATGGTCTTCCAACAGATAAGTATCCTTATTTTAGTAATTTTGTAAAATGATTGTTGATTTCAAACTTTCTTAACCATCTACCCTTCCCTCATTTTTTATGCATAATATCAGGATTTATTAGGATTTTCATTCAAGACAGGTTTTTTTGTTATCAATAATTTTCTCCTCTCCAGGAGCCAAACAATGTTTCTGGTGATTGTTTTTACTTAATCACCACTGCTTGCATCAGATCATTTATCTTCTGATTTCTTATTTGTTAAAATGTTCTCTTGATTTTATCTGGTTTAACCATTATTTTCGCCATCTTGGATTATGGTAAATTCACTATCTTTCGGAATAATATTTGCTACGGAGCTTCTAATTAAGGTGTAAAGCTAAAATTAATACTATTTTTTTCAATGATTAGTCCTACCTCTCTGCGAAACTTCAGAAGCTGACGTATATAAGCAGCCTTAACATCTGTGGCTAAGAACATAAAACGAATATATACGTTCATACTACCTTAATTGAGATTGAAATCAATTTCTGTAAATCATCAACTCTACAATATAAGTGGAAACCGCCTTACAACAAGCACTATTGCTAGGCTAAGAGGACAGGCCATTACAGAAGAATAAAGGGAATGGTAAAAGAACTTATAAGAATTCTGATAACTGTTTAGATATAGAGCCAAGACCTGCTCATATTTTTGACTATTCAGATATTTTTGCTTTTCTACAAGAAATAGGGGTCCTGTTTTCTTCAACTAACCTCTATATGGACAATATTGAACATATTGCCAGAACAGTCATCTGAGCCCATGATACTCTTTGATTTGGTACAGTTATGAACATGATATCATTATCATAATATCACCTTAGGCACAGTTTCTCACTGAAGTATACATATGCTATGATCACTCGAAGAGAGTTAAATTAGTTTGCGAGTCCTATTCTTCATTGCTCTCCACAGCGCCGTGTGGAATAATATTACAAAGTTCATGTTTATAAGTACGCTATAGAATCCTAAAAAGAACAGTTCATAAGATATTAACTTAGGCCATTTACTACGACTGGGATTTATCATTAAGTTTTATCGATACGAGCAGCTTTGATTCTGGCCGAAACATAGTACAATTTATTTAAACTTATCGTCTTGAGAACCCAACAAAATCTTATAAATGTTAGATTAATCAAACTTACTGCAATGTAAATCAATGTACTAATATTATACATATAAATTATGATATAAATACATATTTATTCTAATTATAGGAACTGGTAGTATTCTTGCTGCTAATTATGAATATCTACTTATTACTATTACTATTATTATATAAGTATTTATATCGTTCTAAAATCTTTAGACACGTAATCCTGTGTTGAATTTAGAAACTATCATTTTCCTGAAATAACTTTTGAAAGATATCTTGCGACAATTCTTTCCACCAATTTGGAAGCAGAATTGTTTGTAGTGAACCAATGTGACAAAGTAGACGTAATAAAAGAAGCAATATAAACTCAGATCCAAACCAAGAGAAAGTAAAATAAGTTTATTACTTTTCCCATGGTGGTACTTTATTGCTTTATTTATTAGTGACGAAACTACTTTTTCAAACTTGGAAAGTACTTGGTGCATTACACAGAACTTACAGAAGCATTTAAGTAAGGCATTATTTTGCATTACTCTTATTTATAATTATTTTTGCTTCAAGTTGTGAAGGATACGAGAATTAATTGAATTTAAAAATAATAAGAAACTGCATATATAAATTAAAAAGGCTCAAGAAGTTGAATTGAAAAAATTACTTAGAAAAAATACCGAAAAAACCTTGTTTGCTATACAGTGCGTTCTAAGAGTAGCGCCCAAACTCTGAAGAACCAGATTCCTCGTATAAAGTACATAAAAAATGTCTATAGACCTTAACCTGTACGATCTATAAGCTCAGAAGCAAAACACGGTAAAAGACAATGAATGATGATGGTTCATTATGAGGCTTTGACAAATTTCTGCGCTCCTGTTCGTGATTAATTAGATACGGCATGTTCTGGATCGGACGTGAGGGTCCGGTTTATGACCATCAGAATCACTAGATCTCACACAATTAGATATTTTCACTGTGAGGCCATCTCGAAGAATTGGATGTGGGAGATTCATTTACTGTGTAATGGGTCTATCCAAGAGCCTTCTACTAATCATCTTAGGAAAGCTATTTTTTAGAAATATTGTTCATCATAACTTTTTCCCGAAGAAGAAGACAAGGTTTATGTAAATGAAGAATGATATTTAAGTATTTACATTTTAGGTTCGCAGAGTTAGTGGTTAGGAGATAGAAGTTAGAAGTTAGCGGAATGTGCTGTGAGCTAGTCGAGAGTTGCTCGATGATTAATTGATGGATAATTAAAGATTGCTAATTGACGATTTTGTCAATAAGTTGGGTTGGATTAATAACGACAGAGCTCGAATAGCTGACTACGGAATTAGGGTATTTAGACCATAGATTATCAAAACTTTATAAGAGCGTAAATTGAATTATAATTAAATATTAAATCCTTCCAACCGAGCTTTTGCTCCTACACTTAATAAAAGGTGCATTTCCTGACCCGATAGTTAGAATTAATTGATAGAATAAAAAAGATTTGTTCTGATTATGGCTGATCGGTTATTCTAATCTTCAAACCGATGAACGTTACAGCATGTTTTTACAACTGCAAAACGGACAAGTTGCTCGTATACATGTTGGTTGTACTTCAGTGTACATCACGCTGCTGATGTGTGCACTTGTCCATTCCACGATGAGCTCAAGCCTGTTGTGATATTCACGGTAAACACTTTGAGGCATCTTTTACAATACTTGCAAATTCTGTAGGTGATGTGTCCAATAAGGCATTTTTTCCTTGCATCGGTTGTGATGTCATACTATTTTTTTCATTGTTTTCTCGTACAAATATAGTTCTTTGGGCAATTTTTATGTTCCCAGTGGAAAATCTAGCTGTGCAAGTTTAAACGCTATGTTGGGACACCTGTATACATGAAATATTAAATTATTTCCTTGTATCCAAGTATTTCCTTGTATGCAAATGAATATGAACAAAATATTATGTTCTATTTTGTTCCATAATAAATTTAATAGTTTGTAAGGAATATATTTCAATTTGCCTTACATCTTAAAATAAACATTTTCAATTAGATTTAAAAGTGGAAAGTGTTAATGCTTAAGGTCCTGGAAACGCTTATAAGAACCTCAATATTTGTGCACTATGAATGAAAAGTATGATACAATTTTTGTTCTAACATCCCATAAAAGAAAAACATTATTAAAAAATTTAAAAACTGTTACAAATTCTGTGAAAGCTTATTTTTCTTTTAGCTATACTTTTTTACTTTTCTTAGAAAATCACGAACTTGAAGGAATTCTCTTTCTTTCCATATACTTTGATCTCTTCAACATTTATTAAGGATCTATTTTTAAGCATTTTTTTCAGTCCTTCGTACAGTGAATGGAAAAAAAATTGTTTCACAAAAGAAAAAGAAGAAATATGGTATTTCTTCTTATACTCGAGTTTTATCATTACCCAGTCCAGGAAAACTCTGTGAATATTGCATAAATTTTGAATTTAAAAAATCCCAAAATTTATTAAAACAATAATATGAAATACATATTTATAATATTTGAACATTAAATTTTTAAAATTATTCCTAACAAATTGTGGATCCTATTACATTTGATTTCATGTAATGTTTCCTAGTTTGTTTTCTTTTTAGTTACTGAAGTTTATCCCGTCGGTATATAAAATAAGACCATATTCCTTTTTAACACTTTTTCATTTTCTGAAGATTTAATAAGTAATTATTTTCTTACTAATCTTTATGTTTCTTACTAATCCTCTATGTTACTTAATTTTAGTAAACAAATCAAGAAATAGAATTATTTTAATGATAAATTGCTCTGATATGTATCATAATTTAAAAAAAAATTTATTTACTTATTTTTACAAAAATGGTTGAGATTAATATTTTTTTTAAATAAATGCATTTAAATCATACTCTTTACATTAATAGGAATTATAGTATATTTCATAAGTGTTACATACATAAATTTTCTTACGCTCTATTTTTGATATTTTTATACGTATAAAAATGATATTTTCGAATTTCATTGCGATAAGTGCATTACAAATATTCTTTTAATTGTTATCATATAAAATAATTTTATATGCCCTAAACAAGGTGGGTGGACTTTTAGGTTAGGGGCTACTTATAATATTTT
>BMAO01007336.1:0-14468 GCA_019973975.1 Trichonephila clavata
TTATTAGAAAACTGCTTAAGTTCAGGTACTGTCACCTTCCTATTACGTTGGTATTTAAAGTATTAAAACCGTTAAACGGTCATTAAGTATTTATCTTCTGTGTAAAGTAATATTAAGGAAGAACCACATTATTATAAAGTGATTATTAATGTATTCTCCCCAAAGGCGACTCTCGTCCCTTCCCTTGTTGTCTGACTGGATCATCCTATTAATAGTGTTGCTTTGATTTGTGTTTGAGTTGATTAAAGTGATAAATAAAATAAAATAAGTGGAATTTATCATGTCGAATGATCATTTACTTCCTTCCACACTTTTAGCTGGATCACAGGGTAGAAGGAAATTAGGTTCGTTTCAAGTTCAAGCCCGAATGCCACTAAATACATGCCATGATTATGGGGTGTGGCACCATAAATCTGTCGTGTCTTTGACGTTCTCCCGTCAACATGATGTATTAGCTTCAAGAGATGTCCTTATCACTTGATCGTGGCTCAAAATTACGAGATTTGCAGCCATTATCCCTCGTGTTGCTGTATAGTGCGTTGCTAACCCATAAAAAGATCGATTTATTTGCCCAAAATGTTAAAAAAAAAACACATTTTTTATTTCATATGACTAAGCATAATACTTAAGAGGATAAGGAAATGGAAGAATTTTAATTTAACTTTCAATTAGGAAGTTTTCACAATATTTTTTTTTATAATAGTGCAACACAGAAACTCCTAAATGTTTACTTTTTATAGGAACACTCTGCGCCTCCTATGAAGAATGTTTTATATATCTTAAAAGAATTTCTCTCATACTAACAAAAAAAATTCGCGTTCGTACCTTTTTTTCAAACAGTTGAAGATTTTGTGAGTGTGTGTGCATATATATATATGCGCATGTATATATATATATTGTGTGTATGCATATATATATGTGCATATATATATATTGTGTGTGTGCATATATATATATATATATATATATATGCACACACACAATTTGAAACGTTGTGTAATGCAAAGCCTTACAACGCAATGGGGACAGAGATCATATCAGTTTATCTTCATTTCTTCTCGATCAACAAATTGCACATTGTCTTGTAAATCCTTCTTCTTTGTCGAATATTTTCCAGAATCTAAATTCTTGACTTCACCAGAAAGAAAATCCCGAATGAGAAGTATGTCAATACCATAGACAAACTAAATTTCTTAAAAACAGTACCACCAATAATCTCACTATAAGAATTAAAAATATGTGCAAGTCAAAGATATGAAGAATAAAATTTTTCAGTGCCCGTACAGCCTACGGGCAAACCGGTTGGGCCATCTCTCAGTAGCCCGTACGATGTACGAGCTTTTTAAAAAACGGTTATATTTTTCATAAAACAAGCGATTTTTGTTTGATTCAAAATAGTTTGGCCGAAACTACTCTTATACATTTAAAAGTTCTTTGATAGGGTAACTTTAGAATATATTTGGTTATTAATACTTAATTATAGATAATATAAAATGTTATATATGGTTCTTAAAAGATCTTCCGGGGTGTTAATGAGACCATATGCACATGGTCTGATTAACGCGTATGGTATATATATATATTCCCCTTTCTCTATTCCTTCCAAAGGTTAAGTTATTCATGTTTTATTTATATATCTTGATTTGCTCAAACAAACTATATTTTATTCCCTTTCCAGTTCTAGTCCGCAAATTATTCCTGTGAGCCTAGGCACAGTGTTTAACTTTTGGACAGCAATTTAGACAAACATTTGTTAATGGAAATCACTATGCTGTGTTTAACAAGGCTTTCATGTTATCCGCAGAACTGTATTCGTATCATCCTCCATAAGCCATAATTATCATCTATAAGAATAAACATGTGTTTCGTCTGATTTGAATCTAGCCGAAAACTAGCTGTGGAGCATTAAGAGAGAAATGCTTTAGTGGTAGTTTTCAACGTTCCCACTACTGTACTTCGTCTATTTTACTTTGTGATGCATTCAGGTTGGTGCAATTAAGCTAAATAATTCTGATAAAGAATACAGAAAAAGGAAACTTATTTCATGGGAAATGGTAGAATGATAATTTTTTTTCTAAATTATTTTTCCTTATTATGATTTAAATAAGAATTACGAAAAAGGGGATTCAAAGTAATACAAACCAGAAATTTTAACTCTTACAGTTAAATAAAAGTCAATTAATAAGAAAGGAAAATCTCTCACGAGCAGAAGTTTTCGACACAATATTTTATGAAATATTTTTTTTAAATATGACTAGTTTAAGGTATCCGGTTACATTCGAAACCGTGATTTTGCAAAAAGTTACAAATTAATATTTTTGTTAATATTTAGTGTTTACTAGAATAGAATATATGTATACAATTGTTTTAAGGCTGTTTTCGGCTAATGTTGAAGAATAGGACCCAAATTCGAAATATTTTTTTCAGATATAAATGTTCTCAAACATTAATATTATATTCTGGTTTCGCTATCATGTGAAAATCACTTTTTCACATGATACTCATCACTCATTTTTATTCAAGTTTGCACAAATTTTTTCTTTTATAAAATGTGTATCGCATTTATTCTTCTTTACTATAGGTTCTCATCGTGGGCGAAAGCGCCCCCTTGTGGGTGTCTAAGACTTTCAGGGGGGCAGTAAAAGAGCCAGAGAAAATTAGAGGGGGCTTTGAGATGTCACGGAAGAGCTTGGGCAGATTAACCAAATATAGTCTAAAAAATACTCTAAGAAAACCCTGATTGTGTACTAACAAAAGTAAACTTTAATACTGTTTACTTATGTTGATTGTATGTATTTAAACCATTTCCATATCACATGTGTATAAATATTCACATATTTCGGTATTTCGGGAAGTGGATGAAAAACTTAAAGATCACATTGCATTCAGACCTATATTAAATTGAATGATATAGTGCATTTTAATTTCTGTAGTGCACGTGTTGTCTTTGTCTCTGAGCAGTACGAAAAATGTTTTATCGACTGCATTTGATTACGTATGTTATCCAAGAAACATAATTAAATATGTTATTTAGGAATCAATGTTATTCTTTAAAGGTTGAAATGTCAATTTATATTAATTTTGAAGGTAATAGTTTATTATGAATTACTTCGTATCATCAAAACTTCCGCCTGACTTTATGACAGGTAAGCTAAAACTTTTATTCCACTCTTTTAAATGAAGAAAAAATTCAGTAGTGTGTGTTTGAGCTCCAACAATATCCTTTCTATGACTAAGATATATAATATTACACATTTAAATATATTTGTGGCAATAACTATTTCAGATTCGCAAGTAAAAAAAATTGGGGCCTTAGAAATATTAAATTTAAAAAATATATTCTATTTGTAAAGGATATCTTTTTATAACTTAACTCTTGTTTTCATTGTGTATTATATCATTTTTATTTCTCTAGAGTAGGAGGGGGCGGTATAGAGATATACTCACTAGAAAAGGGGGCGGTATCGAAATATTTACTAGAAAAAAGGGCGCCAGTACAAAAAAGGTTGGGAATCTATGTTCTATACCATAATGCTAAATGAGATATCCCTTTACATGTTAAGAGGAAAAACTATTTATTTATGCAATATTTTGAAATTTTAAAAAGACTACACTATAAATAAATGCCTGAGTTACAACGTAACAAATTTTCATAAAAACTGAGGCATTTCTTCTGTCTGAAAATGGCTCCACGTTAAGTTCACGCCCTTGCGCATATGGCGAAAACAGCCTTAACAATATTATTACAGTAACAAAAAAAAAACTAAATGCAAGATTTTGGCAAAAATTAACACAGAATTAGCTATTTTTAAAACAGTTTTCTTTTGTGAAAAATTCCTCTATAATAATATTGTTAGTCAAAATATATAACTCATACTCTGTCAGAGCCTGAACTAGATTTTTTGAAATATATATCATAGAAAGCGAATTTTTATCCAAATTTTGATACATCCAGATTAGAGAAATTTTAACAAAAAACCATGGATTATTATTTCAATTGGTAGTAAACCTGATAATAATGTGAATTTTTCAAAAATCCTAGTTCAAACTCTCTGGAGATGTCTTAGGTACCTATAAGCTAAATACTATTATGGAAACATTTTTTATGAAAGGATAATGTTTTGAAAATAGGTAATTCTAAGTTCGATATTTGACAAAATATCGCATTAAATTAAATTTTTATTATAATAATATTTTTAAGACAATTTTATATGTGTATTCTAATCTAAGTGACTCTAAATATTAAAAAAAAAATCTATCCTTTTGTACGTTTTTCAAAATTTTTTTTTTCTTTTTCGTTTCACGGTTTCGAACTTAGACGGATTCCTTAGAATATATATGTAATACAAAACTAATGTGAAACATTTGTGTTGATGAAAATCTAAATGCATTTAATGCACTTTCATTCATTGACCGAAAACCCATACTGTTTTTGATTCGTAAAATCAAGATTTATAATTACTCGATTTAACATTTTAATAGTTATACGGAATCTAAGATAATTTTTGAATTTATGACCTACAAATTTTTCCTTGATTAATTTTACTTGGAATAAAATGCATAAGTTGAAAATTTAATGATATAAAATTGAGATATCTGCTTTGCTAAGCTTTTATTGCAAATAATTAAAAAATATAGCAATATTATAAAGTTTGAGAGAGAGATAGATGAAGAGTTAAATTTCTCTCTCAATGCATGTATAAATATAAATACACACACACGCATACATATATGTACAATATTATTTATACGTAATAAAGCATTAATATCGAAATGATTTTTTCTTTTTTTAAAAAAAATTATATTAAAATTCCTTATTTTTTAAAAATTTGAATTTGAATTTAATAACAAATCTACTTTCTTTTTGAACTGCATTAAAACGTTTTATTTTCCTTTTATTTACAACAAATAATTTATTTACTTTGATAATAGAGTTATTTTATGATGTTTCTTATTAAATAGGGGATGAGAATTGGAATGAAGAGTTAAGCTTAAGAATGAAGTTTATACCAGAATTTAACATATCAGCTTTCCATACGTTAAATAGCTTTGATACTGAAGAAAGGATTATGTTATATAAAAGCATAATATAAAATTTCCTACCAAGACACCACTTTGCAAAACCTAATATGAATCCTAATTATGATTAAAAATTAGTTAGAGTTTATTTTGTTTGTTTAGTGTCTTATAGTTCCCGTAAATAGCTCCTTTAAATGTATTCGCGCTTCTAAAAATAACTTATACGATAACTAATTTGGGATACTTTAGATTAAAAGCACTGAAGTGTGCAGTCATTAAATGCGGGAAACCATACACGGGTTTCAGTCAGGATATTTTTAATTTATGCTTTTTGTTGAAGCACATATTCTTCCATCCCCAAAATAGTTTAACGTGATGAGTTTTGTGCCTCTAACAAGTCGTCCGAATCTGAGTAATTTTCATTACTCGAAGCTCTCATATTAGTCATCTAATTTACAGTTGCATAGATCTGGAAATTTAAGGGCACCAGACAAAGAATAAAATGCTGTTAAAGAGCAAAGAAATTAGAGTTGATTCATAAAACTCATACTAGTAATATGTGTACGGTGATACAGCGAACAATGTTATATTTTTTTAGAATAGATATTACACTCACACAGCTCTCATTATGTTTGATAAAGTGGAAAAGTTCTGTCAACAATTAAACATTTAGAAATCATTTATATACATATATATACATATATCTATATATATAAAGGAGAAAAGTGACTGACTGACTAATCACGAAATCTCTGGAACTATTCAAACTACAGACTTGAAATTTGGTAGACATGTTCCGTTGATATAGTAGACATCAGCTAAGAAAGGATTTTCCGAAATTCGAAACGCAAGGGGCGTTACGGGGGGTTAAGGGCTTTAATAATAATTGTTTCCATGTTTAAACTACTTGATGTACAATCTTGAAATTGGGTAAGCGGATTCCTTTCAGAGAGTAGAGATCCGCTACAAAATGAGTTTGCTGAAAATCGACCCCCAAGTGGCGTTGCAGGGGCTTAGGGGGCGTTATAGAAAATTATTTCCATTTTTAAACTATTTGACGCACTGTCTTTAAATTTTATATATAGATTCATTTCATAAAATAATGATCAGTTACAAAACGGGTTTTGTGAAAACAGACTTCTAAGTGGCGTAGCGGGGGATTAAGGGGCGTAATAGATAAATATATCCGTTTTTAAACTACTTCACATACCTGCTTGAAAATTGGTAGGTAAGTTTCTTTCCTGGAGTAAATATCCGCTACAAAATGGGTTTTGGGAAAATTGACCCCCAAGGGGTGTTGCGGGGCGGGGGTTTAAGGGCGTTATAAATTCCTATTTTTAAGTTATTATACGTACAGTCTTGAAACTTAGTAAGCAGACTCCTCTCATAGAGTAGAGATACGCTAAAAATGGGTTTCGTGAAAATTGCCCCCAAGTGGCGTTGCGGGACTTAAGGGGCGTTATAGATAATTATTTCCATTTTTAAACTATTAGACGCACAGTCTTTATATTTGATAAAGAGATTTCTTTCATAGAGTAGAGATCAGCTATAAGAAGGTTTTGTGAAAACAGACCTCTAAGTGGCGTTGCAGGGGAATAAGTGCCGTAAGAGATAAATATTTTCGTTTTTAAACTATTTGACCTACATGCTTGAAAATTGGTAGGAATGTTTCTTTCATGGAGTAAATATCCGCTACAAAACGGGTTTGGAGAAAATTGACCCCCAAGGGGTGTTGCGGGGGGTTAAGGGCAGATATAAATAATTATTTCTTTTTTTAAACTATTAGACTCACAGTCTTGAAATTTGTTTAGCAGATTCCTCTCATAGGATAGAAATACACTGCAAAATGTGTTTTGTGAAAATCGACCCCTAGGTGGTGTTGCGGGGGTTCAAGGGGCGTTATTGATAATTTTTTTGCATTTTTAATTAATTGGACGCACAGTCTTCAAATTTTGCTAAGCAGATTTCTTTCATAGAGTGCAATTCCCCTACAAAATGGGTTTTGTGAGAACGGACCGAGAAGTGGCGTTGCGGGGGCTCAAGTGGCGTTATAGACATCTATCCCTATTTTAAAACTGTTAGACGTACAGTCTTGAAATTTGATAATCAGATTCCTTTCGTAAAGTAGAGAACCGCTACAAAATGGGTTTCCCGAATATCAACTACTAAGTTTAAGTTCGGGAGATTAAGAGGCGTAATCGATAAATACTTCCATTTTTAAACTACTTTATCATCCTGCTTGAAAATTGGTAGGCATGTTCCTTTCATGAAATAGAGTTCCTCTAACAAAGAGTAAAATTAAAATTGACACCTAAAGATGTTTGCGAGGGGTCAAGAGGAGTTACAGAAAAAAATTCCTGTTTTAATTGTTAGACCCATATACTTGAAATTTGTTAAGCATGTTTCTTTTGTTGAATAGGGATCCACTAAGAATAAATTTTAAGCAAATCAAGTTCTGGGGGGTTGCAGGGGGATACTGGGACGTATTGACAAAAAAAATCCTTTTTTCGAGCTACAAGGACTATAATAATGAAATTTGGTTTGCATTTTTCTTTTGTTCAATTGAAATCCGCTAAGAGCGGTTATTTAGGAAAACGGCTCTCAACGGGATTACGGGGATATTGATAGTAAAACTTCTTTTTTTCTGTTAGATTTAGACTTGAAATTTGGCTTGCATGTTCAATTTACGGAGTAGAGATCCACCGAAAATTGGTTTTGCGGGAATCCACTTGGTGTTTGGGTTACGAAAGAGCAAATATCATTCTATACTTCAATTTTACAGATTTTTAGAAAATACAAATTAGATGAGTTCTGCCCTTTTTTGCGACAGTTAAAGGTATAAGTATATTTTTCAATACAATCGAATTCTTAATGCTAGGGCTGAGATATCAATAATTTATACATATATATAAGCAGTAAAAATTTATAAAACATCATGAAATACCCAGCGAAGCGGGCGGGTAACAGCTAGTATATATATATATATATATTACCTGAATAGTTAGTTAATGGCTAAATAATAAACAAATGTTCTAATTACATACATTTTACTTCTATCACTTTATGTAAAAGTTTTGGGTGCTGATCATTATCCATTGTTGAGGAGATAAAAGAATTTTTTCAATACTAGTGAAGGTGGAGGGTTACCCTCTGTACAAATTGTAGAACTATTCATACTCATTTATCAACTTGTAAAACTGTAACTTACATGCATTATGTAGTTCTAAGTGGACATTATATTTGGTGACCAAATATGGCGACTTGGCAACCATATTAGCGACTTGGCGATCATGTTGGCAACCATTTGGAGGGCTTGACGACCTTACAGATGTTATTGGAAATTACTGGAGAAGTCAAAAATATCACGATTTATGACGAAAGTGAATTTTTAGAGTAAGTGCTGGAAGGTAGAGGGAGGGGAGGGGGCAAGACAAAAATCTTTCTTAGTGTTCCTCTTCAGTTAAATTCACCTTTTTACGACCCCTTATTATAAACTATACCTTATATATAAATAAATTTATTACAAAAACTTATTTTTATACATAGAGAGAATAAAATTATCTATTTTAGTTTGTACAACACTTTAGTGATTTTCAAATAATTTTAAAAGTGTTAGGTTTATTTAAAGAATAATGCCTTAGTTTGTATAAACAGTTATAAATATGTATTTCATAATACTATTGAAATATTTAAACACGTGATGCCATGATTCATGTAAGTTTGTGGGAGGGAGGGAGCTGAAACTAAATTATTTGGTAACAAAATTCTAACACCTTTGAAATTTGAATTAAAACATATGTATAATTAGTTATTTGTAACTTAAATGTTACACTTGCGTCGGTGGTGAGCAAACGATACTTTCGAATATTTTTCAGTGCAATAAATATATTTCGCAAATTGAGATAATATCTCTCAATTAACATTAATAACCAAATGCTTACACTCTGAACGGAAATAGCGAAGAACAATAAAATTTTCAAACAAATTGGAATTAAAAAACAATATTTAAGTTTAAAGATTAAACAAATAATTGATAACATGGTTTTAAACTATATATTTGGTAAAAAGAAATAAAACTAAATAACAGAAAACTAATTAGATGATTTATAAACTATTGTAGATAAATTATAACGAAAACGCTAATAAAAATATGAAATCACATTCTCATACCATTACAAGGCTTTTTAAAACTGTCAAAAGTTTATAATATATAGAAATTAATGTTATGAAACTTACTATGTCGTATTTTTAAAAATATTTCTAGTAATCCTTTGAAAATAATTGTTGGCGCAGGGAAAGTTTGTCAAATTTAATTTCAAAATCTTTTTAGTTTTTTGCGACTAAATGCTCTAGATCATAGGTTCCCAAACCTTTTAGCCTCATAGACCCCTTGACAGGTTTTTCAGTTTGGGGTAGACCCCCTACTTACCTAATATGAAATTTGTGCAAATTTATCAAATTAAATGTGTTTTTGACAGCTAGTATAGAGCTATTTACTTTAAAAAATTAAAATTTTTATTTGTAGTGAAGTATAGAAGAGTTTAAAACTTAAGAAAACACATGTTAGTTAATTTAATGAGTTAATTAAATTAAAATTTAATTAATGCATAAAATAACTGAGAGCAACAAACAAAAGCTTTTAGAGGGAGGGAGGAATCTGGGGATGCAATAATAAACATTCAACATTTGACATCAATCTTATTAGGTTTAACCCTAAATATCTCCTCGGTTAATGGTGTCTAGTATTTTATTTATTTTTTTTTATTTTTCTGGAGATTGGCAAGCACACCTTCTCAATTGAAAAACAATTGAAAGCTTTCTCAAGATATTTTATAATATGGAATGAATAACAGGTATATCGTTTTAAAGCTAAAATTGTTGACATCGTTTCTAAACTTTATTTTAAGATCTTCGTTAGTGCATATTCCTAGAGCTTAATTCTTATAATCTGGCACTTTTTTTTTCAAAGTGACCACATGAATTCATTGTCTACTGTGGTACTACGATAGTCAAAACATTCTAAAACCTAATTTCAAAATCTAAAAAAAGGGCATTTAAATGTTGGCGACGTCCAAAATTATGCTCCTTTAGCTTAATGCTGGCAAGAAATGATGAAACGGAATTTGTTTTGATAGAATTTATGTTGCCGCCTTCTAACTGAAGTTAAACCTCATTAAATTTAGTAAATAAATCTGATAAATAGGCAAGACTAGTTTCCACTTGATTAAATTTCCTTTTAATATTTGTCACGATCTGGTTTGTTTAGAGCCACTATCGTAGACCCCCATTTACTCCTCATGGACCCCCAAATTATTTTTTTGCTGTCGTGGACCCCTTGCAGATCGTTATAGACCCCTTTGGGAATCACTACTCTAGATTAAGTAATTCAAAGGTAAGTAAAATTTTAAAATGTCCATTAAAAGTTATGCGATTCGCTCCAATGCCCCCGAATTTCACATTGGCGCTCGTAAGCGGTGTATTGGAGAGGGGATGAAATTTCTCAAATAAACAAATTTTTCTTTGAAAGAAGTTAAGTCCTTTGCAAACACTGTCAAGGTCATTTTATTGCATTCCAAAGTCTCCGGAATTGTTTTATTCACAGCAGCACAAAGGAAATAATTGTATTTCAGAAAGACATATGTATACGTCCGGGACATTTAGCGCACCTGTTGAACAAGACAGCCTTTGGCATACGCCTTTGGCAGTTACAGGGTTAAGAAAAAGCCTTTTGTGGCTTTGAGGCACCACGTAGATTTTCTGAGATATCAGAATAAGGTAAATAATTTTGAATGGCATATAAATTTCTCGTATTTAAAATTAAGTTATCCGTCACATTCTAATACAAGCTTCCGAAAAAAAGAATATTAGTTAAATTTTATGTACAGAAGCGAATAATTAAAAATTTGTGTGTACGTGTAAATGTATGTTCGAAATTCCTTTTTTTTCCAAGAACTGGTAGTTTTTCTAAGGAAATTTTTGAAAAGTCAGTTAAAACGGCTCTGAATTATTTTTAATATAAATTAAATAATTTTTAAGATAAAATGTTAAATAGAACAATGATTCAATATTTACTGTCAGATAAGTTTTTTTATCATCTTTTTGCACTCTTTTACTTTAGTTATTACTTACGAGCAGGTTTAAATGATCATAAAAAATTGGAACATTTTATTTAAATTACATTTTAAGCAACTGCTTTTAAAATTAAAGTTTTTGTATTATTTTTTACAAATTTCCAATGAAGAATTTTTTTTTTAAATAAAGAACGTTTCAATTTATTTACAATAAAAAAAACAACATAATTTTATATTCTACTTCCTCTAAAAAATAATATTAGGCAACTAAATGAAGAAAAAAACTATTTATACTTTCCTCGGCTTACAAAATATTTTAACTAATACACAAGCTAGTTTCTTAAATTTTTCTTTCATTTTTCATATGTTAGGAAAAACAAATGGTACAGGATAATTTCCTAAGATCTTTTACAGATGCATCAGAATTGCAATTTTCATTAGAATTAATTAATTCATTTGCACAATATAAGTATAAACAGAGTCTTTCATTAACTATATGTTTGCTAATAATGAGATTTTTACTGATTCTGGTGTTATTATTTTAATGTTTATTTAGATTAATTAATTTCGTTAGTGAAAATGAAGATAAGCAAACAAATATACTGTAATACACAAACAATACTTCGCATTAGAATAATATTAGAAAGTATAATTCTATTACCTTCAATCTTTTATTATCTTAAACGTAATAAGCAACAGATTCTTGCATGTTGCTTATATCTAAGAATATGTTGATTGGAGTTGAACATAAACTTTTAAAGCACAGTTTCAGCAGAATTCATTGCATTTATTGGATTCTGAAAGCATAAGACTGTAAAATTAAACTCTAATATATTACTTGTGATAATACACATACACAGTAATGGAAGACGATCATCCAGCTTACTCAACAAGTTTACAGCTGTACTAACTCTGTTAACTAGAAGTGTTGTTGGATCCTTGCACTCGCGCGCGTAAGTTCATCTAGTGGTCATTCATGGGCACTTAATCACCATTAAATCTAACCTCAGAGCGAGTAATAATTATCGTCACATAATAAAGCAGTACAAAGGCTGAAGTTAACGCACCTCATAATTTTTAAATTTGGTCCAGTGACGAAGACGACACCTGTGTTAGCAACCCCTCTCTACACTATCACACCATGCCAAAGGGAGGACTTTGAACCACGACAGATTTAACGAGCATAAATTTTTCTACATGGTGTATCTTTTATGTCACTAGGGCTAGAGCCCATGGCAGGCCGGTCACGAGTCTGTGATCATAATCACTAGACTAAAAGACAAATGTGACATATCACGTAGCTTAAACCTTACTGCTGGTCTTTTTTTAATTACTAAATATCTCTGGTAGCTGTCAAAGATACAAGGTCTGTTCAAAAAGTATCCGACCCCTGTGGCCACAAAAAATATCTTAGCCACTTTGAGGGATTAGGATCCTCTCTCTTATCAAATTAAAGTAAGTCTTTTGCGCCTTCATATATAAGTTTACCATTCTTTCCACTGCTGAAAACATTTCTGGAAGGCTTCTTTTGGAATGGAGTTCAGCTCGCCATCACGTGCTGCCTTATCCGATTTCTACCCTGAAAACGGGATCATTTCAATGGCATCATCATTTTCGAGAACAACCAGAAGTCGCAAGAACTCAGACTCAGACGCTTATTGTTCCACCGACAGAAGCTTGGGAATAAATTTCGAAGCCATTCTACCTATGATCGCTCAAAATTGCAAGCGAAGAACCTGTACTGATCTTAACTTGTTCGGCGATCTCTCGCACAGTTAAACAGCGATTTTTCATTAACATATTTATCACCTTTTCATCAACTGTTGCATTTCGAGTGGTTTGTGACCTCCCAGAACGCTGGTCACTATCTGCAGACTTTCTACCTCTTTTGAATGGATTAAACCCCATCTTATATATAATTTGTGTAATCCCCATAACATCATCTCTAAACACTTGCTGAATCTAAAAAACTGTTTCATTCATTAAATCACCAAGCCTTTTTGACAAAAAATTGATGCATTACCTCTGTACAAGTCTTTCAGTCATCATTAGAGAAATAAAAATCCGATGAACACATATAACAGCACCTTACTGGACTGCCTGCAGGAAACGACTGGTGCGCTGGAACGAAGGGTAAGATTTCAATCATGTGCATTAAGCTGTCACCTCCCACTGGGCACAGTGGCACGTTTTAGAATTTCTCCTATGCGCAAAAAAATTCAAGCTCGGATACTTTTAAGCCGACCTTGTACATCCATTCCATTTTAGGCATACATATGCCATGATGTTGGCACATTGACGACGCTTTTTATAAAGTTAACGTTAGTATATGTATGTATCATTTTCCTTTAGCTCTTTAGAATATAAGTGTAATAATTTAAAATTATCTCTTTCCAGAAAAAGGCATAATATAAAATTAAAATATAATTATAAAGATATTTATAAAGTCCAAGAAAAGGCAAAATATAATTATGTGCAAGATGTTTTATTTCTAAAAGTAATACTTTTAGTACTTCACAAATAGTAAATAATCTCATCTATATATGAGTAATTTAAATGGAATTACTATTGATTTGTTAAATAAAACAAAATCGTTTTTTTTTTCACTAAAACTATAAAAAATAATTTTCTTAGAAAATCAGAAATAAATCAAATTGTTCACAAACGAGAAATCAACGATGCATTTATTATGCACGTGTCATTTTATTTTAGTATAAGCAACTAGTTTTTAAATACGCATGAAAGAACGATTTATTCAAGTATAGTTTTAACAAAAGGTTTTAAATTATATTATGAAAAAGTTACTATGTGTTAAACAATACAATAAATGTATTATTGTATTGAAACAATGTTCAAGATAGGATTCAGGTTCTTTTTGTCTTGAATAGAATTGAAATTAAGTTACGAAACGTACAAATTGCAAATCTTATAATGAAAACGTAATATTCGATGAATTTTCAACGAAGTTATTGACTGTTTCAGCAGATTTTAATCCTTAAATGAAAAAGAACTGCAGTTAATGTTATTAAATCTTTCATGCTTAGCTATAGTTACATTTCAAACAATTTCAGTTCCATTGCATTTAATTTTTTTTTGTTATGTTCATTTTGTTACTATTGTTGTATTTTTCAATTCCTAATATTAGTTCACAATCTCCCTGTATCTTGTTCAAATTTTCAATCGTTAGTAAAATACATTGTAAAGCACTCAATTGAGCTGAAATTTTATAAACACGGTTATTTGGGACGAAAATACAGTAATTTAATTATAATTATTAAAAATTAATTGATTAAAACTAATTACTCAAAGAATTACAAACGCAGTCACTTTGTCATCATTTTCAGCAACTTAGTGATCATTTAGATGATTTGTGTCAAA
>BMAO01007337.1:0-16534 GCA_019973975.1 Trichonephila clavata
GTTTCACAGGCAATGGCAACTTTCATTCCTTCCCTGCGGGAAGGACACGACAACACAACATCAGCTCATTCTCTATATATATTTATATTATTCAAATTTTCAATCGTTAATATAAAATGCATTTTAAAGCACTCAATTGAGCTGAAATTTTATATACACACTTATTTTGGATGATAATATAGTAATTTAATTATGACTAATAAAAATTAACTGATTAAAACTAATTATTCAAAGAATTACAAATACAGCCACGTTGGCATCATTTTTGGCGACAGCGACCATTTTGGAGTGTCAAAAGTGGAAAAAGTTTTTTCTCACATTTTAAAGTGATCATTTAAACTGAAATCTTCTGTACACTATTATTTTGGGTAAAAATACGATAATTTAACTATAAGTAATTAAAATTATTGACTGAAATTAATTATTTAAAGAACTAAAGAATTACAGATACAGCCACGTCGGCTTCATTTTT
The DNA here is from genome assembly GCA_019973975.1 of Trichonephila clavata. NCBI lineage: Eukaryota > Metazoa > Arthropoda > Arachnida > Araneae > Nephilidae > Trichonephila > Trichonephila clavata. Next base: position 473 of record BMAO01007337.1, read on the forward strand.
AATGACTTGGGACAAAATTTGAAAATATTTTTTTCCCCACGTTTCAAAACTTAACAGTTGAATTGAAATTTTATATACACGATTATTTTGGATGACAATGCGATACTTTAATGATAATTAATAAAAATTAATTGTCACTTAATGCTGTGATTCTGTCACATGTATATAGATATTTATATTAATTGTAACTATTTAATAAAAAGTAACAAAAAAATATTTTTTTTGGTGATCTGGTGGGAATTTACTTAATTTTTTTATATATATTACTTGTTCAACTGTGTTTATGTTATGATTTACGCCTGCTTTTATCAATAATGATCTTGAAGTTTATAGGCATGTTATATCAGCGGAAAACATCTTTTGAATGTTTAATAAACTCACTCGAAGTATTTAATAGTATTATATGCTTGCTCAAAACTTTTCTTTTGCAAATATTTGCATAGAAAAGTTAAATATGTAAATTATGGTACTAACTTTTGCTTCGCTCGTTATTTGGTTGTTCGGTTGGTGTCTTGTATGGACAGTAATTAAATAGGACTCAAGGCCCTATAAATTGCATCGGCAATCTAGATACAGATATTTTCGAATAAGTCCTCACCGGAGTTGCTTCTAATATGCTGCAATTTTGCCAGAATGGCAGGACAGGAGAAAAGATGTTCTGTGTTAAGTTTCTTGTCGTAACAGTTTTTAGAAAGAGTATTTTCTAGTCCCCCGTTTTTCTGAATTTGTATACCCCTAAAGTGTTCTGTTTCTAAGTCGTATCAATATGCTTGCCAGACATCTACTTGTAATAATTTCAGAAATTTGATGTTTCATATTGAATTTTCTATCGAAAAGTCTTGATTTTGCTTCTGAGTTAATATCACTTACCCCTTCGTTATTTGATTGTGATTTTTATGTTTTTCTGATAGAGCTACGGATTCTTTATATTGATTATAAATAAGTATGATGAACACAGACACCAAAAAGGAATTCCTTTTTTATACATGATTAGTTTAAAGTTAGTTAGTTTACTTTATTATTTCCATCAAATAAATTTTCTTCTAATTTAAAACATAATTCTACCCTCTACATAATTCTAACTCAATTCTACGAATCAAAGAGAATCATTTAAAAGCATTGAATAGTACATAAATAATATTTTTCGATCTCAGATTTACATATACTTACATTCTTAAAATGTTTTTATTTCCTTATATTCAATTATCCAGCGGTAAATATATTCTGTTATGTGTCTTTGAAAATGGATTTAAAATAAATTTATCAGCATGATATTTAATTGTACTGTCTTCAGAAATATGCATTTTGTATGGGACAAAAAAAATTTTAAATAAAAACGATTGATCAAAATGTTTTAATAATTAAAACCGTGTTTATATTCAGTTATAATAGATGTGAAAATTTTTATTTATCGTAAATTAAATTGTGTGTCTTTGAATCGTCATGCTAAATGTGTTTGCGCAACGCTAGTTCATTTTTATTCCTTTGTTTAATTTTGAACTAGAAAACATTTTCGAATGGTGTGCATAAAAAAAGATATAAATCGTTCTAAAAATTTCTGCATCAAAGCTAAAGTTATTATTTTTCTTAAAAAAAATAATCACAATCTTTTTAATGTCCAGAAGTTCTATGATACTTTTTTTTAATCTGTAAACATTAAATTTCACTAACGACAATGTATCTCAAAAAGCAGAATCATTGCATGGCGCAAATGTAACTATGGAGAATTTAAATGAATGATTTATTATTTCATATTTTTAAATGTAATGAAAAAAACATCTTCGCAAAAGAGATTGTTTCTTTGTGTGCATGACTTTTACGAAAAAGATAAATTTTGTTACATCTTGTCAATTTCTGAAATTATCTTTTAGTAATTGGTTATCAATGCATTTAATTAGGATTTTGTTTTAATGGAGGAACAAAGGTTTGCATTAAAACAAGAATTCTTCTTGAGTGCGTCGTCTTATATAGGCACTTTTTGGTTTACCTGTTTTCATTTCTGCATGATATCAAAAGGAACAAAACAATTCTTTTCAAGGAAGAAGGCTATTCTTCGCACTGAATTGCTGCTAAAGTAGTATGGGGTCTTTCTACTGCTGTAGGAACACATAAAAATATTCTGAAACAATTCAGTTGTGGAAGGAAAGCAATTTGGGTGACCAACCAAAACAATTTTAATAAAGGCAGGGTGTTGTACATGACATAAAGCTTAATTCCCGCAGATTTTCAAACGATGGAACTTGACATCGAATGTGAATGATTGTACTAGAGCTGAAAAGGCAGACAGCTGGAAATTGAAATAGGAAGTTCCACAGTTAACCCAAAACCATTACTGATCAGTTTTCAAAGCAGGAGATCATTTTCAAATTGGTAGTAAAACCTTCATTAGGGAATATAAAAGATTATAGGCAACTTTTACAGATCGTACCAAACAATGCAATAGTGATGCACCACCAACTAACCCTACAACGTGAAGTGGAGAATTCCACACACCATGTAAATGCTACTCGGGGCACTAGAAATATTTAAGGACCCTGATGGAACAACGCAACGCGTGAATCATGATACAGAACGAGTTCCGGCTGGGACATTCTGTGGCTGCAACAGTGGCTAATATCAACAAAGTATGTGGTGCGGGAACGACAAGTGAGCGGGTAGTCCGTAGATTGTTTGCAAGTTTCGAAGCGAGAATATGGAGATTGACCATAAGCTTTAGCCTGTAGTCCAATACAGGGTGATGTGGACCATTTATGTCAAAATATCGAGACCCAATCATGTCAACTTTATGACAGTTAGGTTCCGAACTCTCTAGATCGCTACAAACAATCTCTCAACATTCCTAGAAATAGGCATGGTGAAAAAACTCGAAACACGGGTATCACATGCTCTAACGAAGGAGAAATGTCTGTGACCATTGGAGGCTTATAAATCTTTACAGGTGTACAGGTTAGAATGCCATTTTTCCATCGTATCCTGTGGATGAAAAATGAGCGTTGTAAGACAATATCTAGAACAAAGCATAGTGGCTGCATAAAAGTGAACCTGCATAACAGATACCCGAATCAAATTTGCATCCATAGTGGACGCCAAGACCGTGGTCCATTATGAATTCGAGAAGCCAGATTATTAATACAGACGTGTACCGTCATCAGTTGCAAGTATGTCAGAGGAAATTTTACGTCAAACCATTAGCATTGGTCAATAGGTCGGTCCCAGACTCCTGCATGATGGAGCTCTATCTAATTGATTTTTTGGTAGATGGCAATAGGTTCAGTAGTTGGGATGTGAATTTCTGACACACCCATCTTATTCTCCAGACCAGGCTCTGACTGATCATCACATGTTTCGTCAGTTGGACAGGTTTGTGAGGGACAAGCAATTCCCGAACCAGGATGATTTGATTCAGGCGGTTCGAGATTTCTTTTACCAATCTGACCAACCTTCTACACCGTGGCATTTTTTCGCTCAAAACTCGTTGGTCGTTAGCTGATGGCGGTTACTGTGCTGTATTAAAATATTTTTTTCTTTGTGATTAATACCTTCGTTCTTGTTTCATTTTCGACCAATAATTATGGAACAACCTAACAGATTATATAAGCATATTGTTATTAATGAGCTAGCTAGTTGAAATTTACTTACTTATGATAACTACCATTATGCAGCCTTTGTAGCTAAGTAATCATGATCGTAAACTCGTAGGCGCCGTTCTTTCTGTCGAGGCGTGGATGTGATTCATGATGCTATTAAAAGCCTGCCATGTGAGATGCCAATACACCTTAAATTTCTCAAAGTCCTCACTTTGGCCGGTGCGGATATTTGGAGGATGTGGTGCTGGTTTAAGTGTCGCCCTCATTATTTGATTTTGGTCGTGAAAATTGCAGGAATTATTACCATTAGCCCTCGTGTAGCTTCAAATGTGAAAGTAAATAAGAACCCAATTTACTATCGCTAAAACATTGAAATGAAAATCTAAAATTTCATAGAGTTAGTTTTTTATTATTAGCCATCCTATCAATAGTTTATTATTAGTCATATAACTTCAATAGTTTTTTTGTCATTAGTAGCAGCATACCAGAGAAACTAAGGCAAAAATAATATGTCGTCTGGAAACTCGACTGTAATGAACTCACTTGTTTTTTCTAAAATATTTTAATGAGTTGTCTGAGTAGCGTTCAATCTCTCTCGTTTTGTCAGTAATTTGGAAAAATAATAAATTCTTCGGTATATATATTCAATAGTCTGTGAAGCAATAATGTAGTAATAATAAAGGAAGATTAAAGTGTATATTGAAAGTATTTTAAACGTGTCTTTAAAAATAACAGTAAGTGAACTAATGAAATACGATACCATTTTAAAAACCTGTTCTAAGAAGAAGTGTACATTCTATAGTTACATTTTAAAGGTGGAGTTATTAAAAGCGACTGCATTGATAAAAATCATCAAAATGAGTTTGAACGAAAAGTGCAGTGAATGAAAATATACCAAGACATACGATAAAATTTGAAGGAAGAATGTAAAAAAAAAAGAAAAGAAAGAAAGAATAACAAAATAACTGCTTTTAGAAATGTAGTAGTATAGTTAAAACGATATGGTACCCTAAAAATCATAAAACTATCGAATTTTTTTTATTGGCTTATTTGATACCTCGAATCTTTAAAAACATGCCTGCCAAATTTCAAAGCTTTACCTGCATTTTTTTTATCAAATTATGGAGCAATATCTGATACTGGACAGCAACTACCACGCCCACATTTCAGATTATCTGCCAGAAAAGATCCTGATAAAAATGAAATAATTATTTTTCTACCACGCGTAAATGAGACTGACATTATATATGCAGTAAAAAATCGCTTCAAGAAAGAATTGTGCAATTTATGCAAAAATTCTAGTTTGTGCATTGTTTATTGGGAAGGGCAAATGGATTTGGTCAAGATTTGAAAACTGTGCGTGCTTTTTATGATATTTTTTATGAGTAAAATTGAAACTTCAAAACGGATTCTTCCAAAGCACAAATACTAAATCTCATTTTGATAAGTCAGTTAATTAAAAATCTAATTCGCAAAAATCGAAAAACCCCTCCCATTTTTATATATTTGTTTTTGGTGATATATATACATCCCATGTGTGTGGGATGTCTATATATCACCCACTTTTATCATTAAAATACTTTTAGGATAAAACACTTTTATGATTAACACTTTTATCATTAAAATTTTTTAAGATACTTATTTAACACAATGCATATATGCAGTTCTTAGATTTTGATATATTTTACTTATAAATTGTTATTTGCTTTTGCTTTCAATCGTGTACAATATTTAACTTGCGAAGGCTTTTAAATCATGGAAATAAAAAGTAAAGGCATAAACATTTTTGTACATGTTTTGCATTAGCTCTGAGCATGGAATTAGCTCTGAAGTGTGTGTATTTATTTTTTATATTTATTAAAATAAAAAGTTTTATGAAATATTGATCTTTCATTCGTTTTCTTCTATATATTCATTATAGCAGTATACTGTTTAATTGTTCTACATTTGTGCAATCTTTTATGGTAAGCAGTTTTAAATAAACTAATTAACATTTCATAAAAGTTTCTGACTATTCGATGTATATTATATCATGCTATTCACGGAATGAAAACTTCAAAGTCGTATTTCTCCATGTTGAGTTTTTGTACGTATACTATTATTCAAAACCCTAAGGAGTTTTTGATAATTGAAGTATGAGTTGGAAATTTTTTATACATGTTCTGAAATGTATATTTTGTAAAACTGTGAATGGAATTAGCTCTAACATAATTAGCACTTTTTAAAAAAAAATTCAAAATCAAAATTAATGTTTTTTTGAGAATTTTTGGAAGTTTAATTATAAAAAAATTAATAAAAAATTAAAGAGCAGCAGCAGAAAAAAACCCATGAACAGTTTTATGTAGTATATTATAAGGTACTTGGAAAAAAGTTTTTGAAAGAAAAGAGACATATTTAAAAAAAGCCTTAGGAATTTAAAAAATGTTTTAAAAAGTTCAAAAATTTAAATTTTACAAACATTTTGCAACAAATTAAAAAATTTGTATGGAATTATTATTAAATATTAACCTTTATAAAATACAATTAAAACCAAATATGAAATGTTAAAAATAGAAAAAAATTATGAAGATGGTACTCTATCGCCTTAAAATAATGAATATAAATCTAAAACTGTAATGTTACATGAAATAATGCGCTTATGCATAAAACTATGTGTTTGTCTTTGCTTACATTAGCGTTATATTAACAGATTACTTTAAAATTATCAGCGCATTTGTTTATGTAAAGATATAAGGAAAATATTTTCCCGCAATACGCATGTTCTCATCTTTCAGAATTTACACATCACCAATTCACATTTATTTTATAGTGAAATTACAGCAATTACACTAGTTTAAGATTAATATATCCTGCATAATATATTATTATTTAACGAATTTTAAAATGAAGGAATTATAGGGGATTCAAGAAGGGAGGGGAGAGAGAGGACGAATATTTCTTATATTATATAAAATATAAATATTTAATAGAGTATTAGAGAGAGTATGCATAGTATATTAACTTTGAATTCGACTGAAGTTCTTGCTTTTAATATAATATACATTCATTATCAATACGTACTAAGTTCTTTAAAGTTTATAATTTAACTAGTACGCGTATTTGTTTGCAAGTACGAAATATAATAAGACAATGAAAGTTTAAGTACACATTCTAAGTAATTAATTATTTCTCTCATTAATAGTGGTGGAAAAATGTGACGTTTTTGAATTCTAACTCATGGATTAGTCATTTTTACTCCTGGTTACTCATTTTGATTTTCTCTGTTCGATAATTCTAACGCAGAATTTCTATGGGAAAATATAAATATTTTTTTTAAATATAAAATTCGAATTTATTTTTCTACGTTGAAATATTTTAATCAAGCTAATATTTAAACTTATTTACTTTACAAATTAACATTTTACTTTATATTTTTGCGAAATAATTTATTTCAATATTTTTGGTTTCTTTATACCAGTTTCTCATAAATATAAATTTAGCAAAAAATTTCTCTGATTACGAAAATATTTTGAAGAAATTGAAAGAGCCATCTCATCAAGAAGTCTCCAAGAATATTGCCTGTGTATGCTGACGGCATCGTATGTAACAAGCGTAACTTGATTAACAGCTAAGCATCGTCATCAAGAAAGCAATTCCGCTTAGAAAGCACTTTCTGAGGTGTATTCAATATTAAGAACGGCATCGTTTTTTATACTTACCTCTTGATAGGCATAATATTTGCTCTACGCTTTCGTGAGCTTTAGATGGTCTTTCTGTTCTTATTTCTGTTTGATCATTAAGAAATTCATTGGACACATAATGATAAAATGAAAAAAAAATGAATTAAGTTTACAGAGTTAGTATACATTTGCTAAAAAAAGGCGTTTGTATAATGTATCCTTTTATTTTAAAAGATTCGATTCTTTAAATGAAAAGGGTTTTATATTTATCCCATACACATTTTATAATATGTACCTTAAATTACCTTCTCAGCTATTTTTCATTGAAAAGAATTAAATTTCAGTGATTTATTAATCGTATTTGGGTTTTTTATGGACAAAAAATACTTCGGAGATAAGATATTCTGCCAAAAATGGGTCAGTATATTTTCATTAAATGCCGGCTGGGGGGCGTAGTTGATTTGGCGCTGTCCTTGTACACCAAGTTTGCGGGTTCAACGGGTTTTCATAAAGCAAAAAAAATGACAGTGTCTATGTGCCCATGTCGCGTGATTGTGTGACATGTTAAAAATCCCTAAAGTGCCTGTATGGCTTGGGTGCTCTTAGCAAAATTAAATTCCAAGAAAATTTCGGATCGTCAGAGCTTAGGTGGCTGAATGAAACTGGAATTACATAGCGGCAATTGGTATCCATTTAGATAGTGCCACATTAAAAAGTGTTGCCAACTCCCGGAGATTGTACTAGGTCTACAATGGTAATTACCAATCCCTGGCGCCATTTGAAAGAATAAGAATATTGTCATTAAATCGTTACATCCGATTCATTTTATCTTGCGAAACCTTTTGCTTAAGTTATTTAACAGGTAAAAAAATTAACATTAGCAATAAGAATTTTACTAAATTGTACAATTATATAAAATGAAACTTATGAGGAATATTTCTTTAAGAATATAATACTGCTGTCATTAATATTAACACAAACTATTTAGTTTTCTTAAGTAATCAAATACAATACATCATTTGATTCGAGAAGAATTAAACTTTCTTGGACCATAAGGATCGTAAGACTAAATATTAGTACGTAACTGTTGATTTTAGTTTGTTTAAATGTACAATAAATGAAATTCATAAAAAAAAAATAACAATGTGTAATTTACTTGGATTAATTTATAGTTTTATTAGGAATTTCTTTTCATTTGTTCAAATATATATTATTATTGCTGAAATAATACATAGCGAATAACATAAAACATGAGAGAAACTAATATACGAGGTGTGACACAAAAAACGAGACTGGTACAATAAATCAGAATAAATTCTTCGTGATAGTATCACCTTCAAAGTAATTCCCTTCAGCATTCACACACTTCTGCATTCGATGCTGCCGTTGCTGTTAACAGTTCTGGAACTAGGGTTTTGGAAGTCCTTTAGGAGATTTTCCGTTTTTGCTTGAACCTCCTCACCTGAAGTAAAAAGGGTTCCCTTTCAGCAAGATTTAACTGTAGGAAATTTTAAAAAAAGTAACACGGGGCCCAGCCAGGTGAAAAAGTAGGATGTCTCATCACAGTAATGTTTTTGCTGGTCAGAAACTGCTTGTCAGATAAAGCCAAGTGAGCGGATGCATTGTCTTGGTGCAACAGCCATCCATCACTCCCTAAGTCTGAACTTTTTTTTACTAGTTTTTTCACGAGTCTTCAGTATTTCAATGCAGTAATGTTGATTAACAGTCTGACCACTGATGTGAGTGGGAAACCCCTCATATCACGAATTTTGTCTATGTTTTGGTCTGTAATCACTGATCTTGGGCACCCAGCAGGTTCATCATCTTCCACATTGACACTTCCCCCTGAAAAACTCTCATACCATTCGAAGACAAGCACACGAGACAAAATTTCATCTCCATAAGCCTCTGTTAATATTTGAAATGTTTTCTGGCTGATTCAGATTTCACAAGCAATTTGATTCGATATTTTCCCGGCAGAATGTAGTTGGACATGCTCACTCAATGACACAATACTCCCAACTAGCGTGATCGATTAAGATCGAGACTGGTCACATGGATAGAGGTGGTACGCAGGATGACGTCACCAAAACGGTTGTTGCCAACTGCACTCTTTTTTCAAGCTACAGACTTAGTCTCGTTTTTTTGTGTGTGTGTCACACCTTGTATTATTACATGACACAATAAACTGAAATAAGAAAAAAAATAAGAAGAATTCGCCCGTTAATGTTTTAGCATTGATTTAATTTGATAGCTTATTTAAAAAAAATTCTCTGTACGTAATTGCAATCAGTATACGTTTTATTGTGGCCTTTTGTGTAAAAAAAATGCCGATACGGTTATAAATAAAAACGACAATCAGAAATTTTAAAATTGGGTAAAATGCTTTTCTCCGTCGTAATAGTTAAATGCTTAAAATTCTAAGAGATCTCAAAAGTAGCAACTTTCATTACCACTTAATTAATTCCTCTTTTACTAATTTTGAATTTATTCAATTTTCAGCAAAACTAATGAAAACAATGTATCCCTGAATAATGAAACGTTTTAACCATGATCTATTTCCTTATTACAAACGGGAAATGGGGATTAACTCGACAGAACTCTTAACGTAATTTTATCCATTACATTGATGTTAAAATGCTACGCCCAGATCTTAAAATTTGTTTTCATTCTCCGAGAAAAAAATATCTTCAATGAGCCATTAAGTTTTTACAAAGTTTTACTTACAAATATCATATACATAAATCATTTCTACCAATCACATGCCTCAAATTGATTTCAAAGCAATATACCTTTTTTAAAACTTGAAATTTTTTTTATGGTTTCCTTAAAAGCTAAAACTATTTCAAATAAATTTGAAAAATGGGTACTTTAAGGATGCTATGCGTATTTAAATTGACAGCGGCAGACGGGGGAATGCCAAATATAATAAAAGATTTTATGTAAAAGTGATTTGAAAATTTTATAACTCAAGAGAGAAAGTATCGCACTTTGAGCAAAATTCGTGAACTTTGTCATGATATATAAATTTATTTAGTCGTAAAATAGAAGTAGAGAGGCATAAAACAAATCTGGAGGAGGAAGATTTCGTTAGTGGTTGGAGCATAGTTCGCTTTCCCAAGTGGTCGAACTGATAAAACATAAAATAAATTATTTGATTTCATCATTGAATCAAAATGTCCTTTTCATGAGAAATGTGTTGCTTCTTTCTTGTAATAAAATTGTAGATTCGAATTGTATTAGCGTCTGAATAATCTAAATAAAGCTTTGGGAGAACAACTTGAAAAATATCTCAATATATGTTTTGAATTCTAAAATAATTGAATAAGACATCTCTCTTATTTTTCTTACGTTTGAACTTATTTTAAACACGAATTATTGACTAACTGAAGGCTTTTAGCTGAAAGATTAGGGTCATTTCGAGAAAATTTACCATGCGTATTCAGTTGATGATTGCTTTTGACTACGAATATTATTTGCTGTTTGGTTTTATTCAATTGGCTTATATTAATTTAATCCTGTAAAATTAAAATAAAATTTATAAGAATTTTTAGAAATAAAATACTTAGGACAGTTTTAATGGAAAATTTTGGATGGTATATATAGAGAAAGATAGATTGATACTTAAGAACATCCAACTTTTTTTACGCGGTAGATGCGTTTCTCAAAAAACCGTGCAAAAAATCGTGTAATAAAATGCATGTGACATATGGTAAATTTTGGGATTTGTTCCACAACTTTAAGGTATCCGAACACGTTCGGAGTACTTTTTAACAAAATAGCATACTAAGACAATATAAATGCTCTTTTAGGACTCAATACCAAAAATAATTACTATTTAACTATCAATATTTAAAATAAATTACCTGAATTTTACAAAAATCACAATTATAAGTTAAATTTTAGCGATATTTTTGAAAAACTTCGAAGCAATTAGTGAAAAAAGTAATAAACATATATTAGTAAAAGTATTACTAAAACAAATTAGATGCATTTATCTAGAAAATGTCAGTTTTAATTTAAATGAAGAATTTCGTTCATTATAAACAGTCTCAGTGGTTTTTTTTTCTACAAAGTCTGTTTTTACCGACTGTTTTATTTTTTTGGTTTTTCAAATTGCTTATATAATTTTTGATATTCTGCTACATAAAATTTGTAATTACGTTGAAATTTTAATGTACGCTCGATGCCAGGACCATCAGTAAGAAAATGTCGTTCCATACTTTTACCAAATTTCAAGCCCTCGTGAATTAAATCAGCTCTTACTAGTTGAATTTCACCTTCGGTTTCGTTGTTATCAACTTCTTTATTGTCATAAACTATCAAAAACTCGTGATCAAACCGTCCTCATCCAAATTATAGGAATCCACGATTTTTTTAAGGGGGGGGGGATTCATGATAGAACACATGCAAAGGATTCGTGCAAAAAATCGCTAAATTTGTGTATTGTGTTGCTTCAAAATCGTTTAAAAAAGATCGTGTAAAAGGAGTTGGATGTATAATGCGTACAAGAATTTCATATATAGGGGATGCTCTGAAAATAAGTTTCGTCATTGTTTTTACAAGGAAACTTTACTACAAGGAATACGGTAAATTATTCATTTAAAAAATGATAAAATTTTAGTTTTCCTGCTAAATTTATTCCATTTTCTTCCTGCTGCCTTTTCAGGCCTAACTCTAGTTTTCAAAGACCATGAAAGTTGTAGCCAAACCCAGTTGTTAGGGCCGTTCAATCAGATTCTTTTCATCGCCAAATATTATGTGTGTCTACTTTTCCTATTTTCCCCAGTAAACATGATTTTTAGTAAATGATAAACGGGTTTATTTCATGTGTCACTTTAAACAAGATTTTTTCTTTACAAATTAATTTTGTTTAATTGAGAAAAAGAAAACCATTTCGACATTCTTTAAAAAACATTAACATCCGCTTCAGCTAAAATCAGGCATCATGCTATTGTAAGATTAGGTGCTCCTCTTCCATTTGAGTTTCTGTCACGATTACAATAGACTTTTGGGCTTCCAGATTGTCTTCCTTGCGTTGTAAATGACAGATGTTTTTTCGCAGTTTCTAACTGCTTGGTTACAATGGCTGATTCTACAAGTAATTTTATGAATAGAAATATTATGGTCAATAAAGATAATATTTGCTTATTCACCATCAGTATATTGTGTTTAGAGCCCTTTACAGGCTCTATTGACGATGAATAGACGTTAACGCAGGAATGCGATTCTGGCACTCGTCGCATAGGCCCATATGTAGCGGTGTTCGCAATACTCTGGATTTAGACTCAGCTTCTTGAGCATCTTTGTTGTAGCTGCTGGTGATAATGGTCGTGGTAAGTCTTTGGTCATTAACCCTCTAAGCGGTTTGAACGTCTTTTTCCGCACGTCTAGAGCTGCTTCGAAAACGCACCACACGTCTTTTTCTGACTTCAAGAGAGTGCTTCAAAAGCGTGTACGCCGTATTTTTCTGAAATCCTTTCCCCCCTTTAATGGTTTAACATCATGAAAGATAATTAAGGAGGGTTGCGACGGCACAATGGACACTGACAGGAAATTTTATGGCTCGCAGGGAGCCCCGTGTTTTGACCCTGGAGGAATCGTAAAAAAACTCGGAAGAATTTCTTTAGTTCCCTTAGTAAACGAACTATAAGTTAGTGTTTGTAATTTAGCTTGATTTGAGATGTTATTGCGATTGAATTAAATAACATCTTTTTGTACTTTTCGCAATTTAACCTTTTTTTTTAAGTTTTGAAAAGCTCCAACGCATAAATAAAATATTATATAACTCACTTTTGATTTTATATTAATTTGAAGTTTTAACAAGTTGGGACGGTAATCTGCTATTTTATATAGTTGGACAAATTACTTTTTAAGTATATTCTCTTTGCTTGATTAACTCGTATTATTTCCTTCACCTTAAAATGATCAAACGGAAAATTAAGTTTTTAAAATATATATATCTATATATAATAACTAGAACTATATTTTATTGCTTCATTTTTCTTCTCTTAACCAATGCTTTCAGTTTTTAAGACATGATTATTTCATTATAAGTTATCAAAAAAAATTTATAAGGAACCGAGCGCTTCAAAATTCAAATCTGTTAAGCTTTCCTACTACTAAAAATGAATAATTTTTAATCTTTTGCATTAAATTATTTGTAAAAAAATTCTTACGCTTTGATAAAAATAATAGCGAAAAAACTAATTCAGATCCATTAATTTTTTTTTTAATTTTAAAGCCAGGGTGCAGGGTATCTTACGCATTGTTAAGATACACCAAATTATGAGTGAATTTTTTAAAAAAATGCTTGAATTTCAGTTTACTTCAGAGAGAACATGAATGAGGGAGTTTTTCCACAAATTCATATTTTTTAACTTGAATATTTGAGTAAAGAGAGTAATTAAAAATATCCGGATACATTTACAGTTGGCATTTACGCATGTAAATAAATATAAAGATCAATTTTAAATTTATTTTTAAAAAATATTTATTTATGCAAAATTTCTAAATATTTATTTTTTTAAAAGCTTACTGAAGAACAAGTAATTTAAATCTGGATATCTATTGTAATTAAGATTCAAAAAATAACCAGATTTTCATTCAAAACTAGGAATTTTATAGTAGAAATTGCATTTGAAATTTCAGAAAAAAATATTTATGTATGGTGCACATACGCAGTTAAAAATTATTTACCATAAGTACTAACAATTCTTCGAATAAAATATTAAATTAAAATTTTAACATATAGAATCTTAAGCATTTTAATACATTTCGTAAATTTCATACAATTCGGTTAAAACTGTATGTTAAGAGCAAAAAATATGCTGAAAAATTTGATGAATATAGAATAAATTTTTAAGTAGAAGCAATATTGCGAAGCGAGTGAAAAATTATGATCATATCTACAAGAGTTTTTGAAATATTTATTTTAAAATTCAGAAAATTCTGTGCGTTAAGTTATATTTAATATTAATTAAATAGTCAACATATAAATGTAATGTTATGTTTGAAGGCGCATTCATGTACTATTAAAAAATTATAAAGGGCATTGTTGCGTATGTTAAGAATTTCATATAAATTTAAATTCAGATTTTAACAGATTGACGTAAAGAAAAAAAACGATCATCTAAAATACATGATGCAGTCTGCAATGCCATAATCTTGATAAACAGAAGACAGCATTTTCACTTTCTAGGGCAGAGTCGGTTTAGGTAGGGGCGAGCTGGGCAAAAAGTGAGGCCCTCTCGGTTTTGACGGGTGCCGCACTAGAAATTGCAGTTTTCAGGAAAAATTATAATAATTACAAATACAAAAATAAGTCTTGCAATTTTTTCATACATTTTTATTACCACGAATTGGGGAATTGATTTCCAATATGCTTTGTTGTGTTTCACAATATTTAAGGTAACCAACCATACAGATATATAACCAGTCCTACAGATATATTTGTACTACTTTTCGTAAACCGTACTCCTATTAAAACTTGTGCATCCGAAATACACCTTTTGTAATCTTAAAAAATATATAAACTATAACGGTTAATTTTAATTTATGCAATTTATTAAATGTTCCTATTTAGTCATTTCCGTCCAAACAGTTTACATGAAAAAAAATTCGGATTCACCCATTCATTAGGAATTGTATGATTCCAGCAATAAGTTTTATTTTTCACCAAATAAAATTGCGTCACTTCGGGGATACCCCTTAGATAAACGTTTATATGCTATCCAATTAATTTAAACATTTTTCTTTCAATTATATTTATTTCAGGAGAAACTGATTTATTTTGTTTATGAAATACAAGATTTAAATAAATTACTTTTTTCTTTTCAAACGTATTTGCTTAATAATATATATATTTGTGTATTGTATTAAAATTTTGAACTACCCAAAATTATATGTTTTTGCTCCTCTAACACCTCTTAGGAATTTAGAAATGGTCTTACAATCCATGTACGGTTTATGTATTCTAAAACGAAAAATATATTTTTATAACTGAATTTTTGTGCCTCGTTTATAAAAATAAAAAATTGCTTTAGGCCACAGCTTATAAAATGTACTTAAATAAGTGGAGGTATAGTATTTTCACATAATATGAATATTTTTGACTGCAGTAAGTCAGATATTTATATTTCAGTTTCTTTACAATTTGAATAGAAGTTGTAAGCAATTTTACGGAGAGGATATTGAATAAAAACTCCTTGGCTATTTAAAAGTAAAATGTTTTATTTTGATACCCCACAGCTCACACTCTAAAATAAGACTCATTTACAATCATATGATGAGCTTTGGTGATATTTAAATTTTCAAAAATACTCTACATGTACGAAAACATTCTTTCAAAACCATACATTACATCTCATTCTCTGTCTTCTCCACAGCAGGCATTATTTCTTTTATAATCAAAAAATTTAATACAGAATATATTTACAAATGTTATTTTTTTTAAAATTATGATATGAATACAATGCGGAATTTTCGGTTAGCTTCACTGAACAAAATTGTTTTAAGTGTACTGTTTTGAAAGACAAAATTAATTGGGAGAAGTTTTTCTCTCAATACAATTTGTAATGACTGAATTGTGTGAAAGATGTATTTATCGATGAATTTTCCATTTAACACTAAAGAAACAGAAAAATAAAAAAATAAATTTGAATAGAAAATGGTTAGAAATTTTTTCACAATTTGAAGAAAGATATATTCCCATTAAAATAAAAATAATTTGACTAAATTTGCTTTTTTCTCCGTCACAAATGCCGATGTAAAGAAAGCATTTTTGCTTCATACAAGTTGTTTGACTATGAAATAAA